>JAOBYJ020080455.1:0-10775 GCA_025403565.2 Palythoa heliodiscus
TAATTAGCAGACGTACTTTACAGTGTTTAGTTCGGCTTAGTTCGTCTGCGTTGCAAGCTACGTTTGTCCGAGGAACTGCGCATAATAAAACGGCTTATAGGCCTCGAGAAATTTTGTTGAGTGTTAATAAACAAAACATCGCGCAAATTCTCCTATAACTTGGAATTGATATATAACGACACATACGGTGGCGTGGTTGGCACAAGGTCCTGGGTTCAAATCTTGGCTCAGCCGAGTGTTGAACTATTGTGTGACCTACTTTCTATTAAAGTTGACTCAACTTTCCATCCGTATTAGGGTTGGTAAGATGAGTACCAGCTTCTACTGAGGGCTGACATACGATGGATTAGCGTCCCGTCTAGGGGGAGTTAATGGCTATCATCCGCTTAACATTACAGAAACTGGAGATGAGCACCAGCTCCAAAGGGCCACTTTGGCTCGTAAAACGATTTAACTTCATAATATCTCCAATTTTGAGAACTTTCAAAACAGCACTCTTGATTTTTAATTCCTAATAGTGTACTTGAGGTTGTGCATGCGATTTCCTATACTAACTGTGAATGAAAGTGAACTCAAGGTTTCTTTTTCATGAGTTTCATTGCCCTCTTATTACAGCTGGAAAGAACGATCTCATTCCAATCAAGCAAGATACGCAGATAGCATCAAGAAGATAAGAGAAATGTTTAGTCATTGAAAAACATAACAGTGTAACAAGTTTTAAAGTGTCTAAAATAAAAGGTTATGAGTGTCGTTTTTAAAAACAAAACTGTTGAAGGATTGCTCACAGCAATATAGGATTGGATAGCAGCTTTAGCTTCGCTAAAGAGAAACTTTACAGGATAATTTTTCTCTAGAGTAGTGAAGATATTTGTGGTCCCATGCTCGTTTAACGTTTTTGTAACTTTGACCCCTGAATAAGACGATATTGTTTTGATTTGATGGAGGGTGAATTTGGAAGCCACCAAAACAAAAATGCACACTTATCTTGCTTTCGTTGAAAGCGCAAGCGGAAGCATATGAGTTTATGTGACCGTAAAAACAGGTTAACACAAACGTAAGCACGACGGAAGTGGAGACGGAAGGAACGGAAGATTTCCTTTTTCTTCCTTCTCCTTTTCTTCTTCCGTCGCTTCCGTTTCTCGTGAAAACAAAACACAATGGAAGCGCAGACGGAAGAAGTGTTTCATTCTTACGTTTGGTCTTCCGTCGTCGTTATGTTTGCGTACGGTTTGTTCTCACGGAGCCATAACTGACATAAGAGCTCTTCCGCGTGCGCTTCCGTCATTTACGTCGCTCGTGAAAACCAAGCTTTAGCCTAATCAACACAAGGAGGACCCGTTCAAGCACAAGGTCCTTGGCTCAAACCCTGGCTCTGGAGAGCATCGAACATTTACGTGACCTCGTTTCCCCCAAAGCTGGCTCATCTTTCCATCCTTACGAGGGTCGGTAAAACGACTTCTAGCTTCTGCTGGGGGCTAACCTACGATGGATTAGTGTCCCGTCCAGAGACTCTCATCCGCTTAACACTACAGAAACCGGAGATAAGCACCAGCTGCAATGGGCCACTTAGGCTCGTGAAAGGGTTTAGCTATTCCATTAACAATTACTTGACAATCAATATTGGCGTAGCTCTGGTTCTTTCAAAAGAAGCACAGAAAGCTCTTGTTGATTCGGAACCAGTAAACTCCAGGTTAGGTTTGGCGAAGTTCAACACCAGAGAGAAGAATATGAAGCGTAATGTAACCCAGTAGCCACCTGAGCAAGTTAAAACCGAGGGATATGACCCTCCTCATCGGTAACTTCAATGCCAAAATAGGAGTTGACAATTCTGGATATGAAGAGATCATGGAAAAGCAAGAAATGGAAGTGGAGAGTTGCTCGCTGACATCTGTGCTATGAAACAACTAGTAATAGACCAGTTTCGCATTCCTATAGTTGCCGCTGATTTAAATGATTGCAGTTTCATTTTGCAGTCTTTGCCTAGTTTTGTTGAAAAAATATTTAAAAAAACTTATAGAGAAAGAGAGAGAGCAAGAAGTCACACCTCCAACAATACATACAGTGTAAAACTACATTCGCATTTAGGAATATTTATCTTCATACTGAGGCTAAGACTGCACAAAGTGAATCTGCCGTCATTGCAGTCGGCGGTAACTGCAAATTCGAAAATAGTCTATTGCAGGCAGTGTTTTCCCCCATAAACATGTTCATAAGGGCTACTTAGAGATTCCCAGATCATGTAACAAAGAACAGGTGTTAGTAACAAAGCAGAGTTGAGTGCCAGGGCATGCAATTGTGCCCAGTACAGGCGCCAATGCGAATAAATTTTTGTTTTTGGCGTCTAAATCCAAAAAACTAGTCGCCATTTTGGCGACCACGATGCTTTTTACCTTAATATTTACGAACTGCTAAAGAAGTTTAAAAGTAAATATGTGGCGCTGATCATAGTTCATTTCAGTTATTGCTATTGTTATTGTCATTGTTTTTGTTATTGTCATAATTATTGAATGAATGCCATGCAGAATAAATACGGAATAATTCTGGATGTTCGATCTTGAACAACATTAGAAATGTTTTGTTTAAAAAAAAGTGGCGACCAAGTTTTTTGCATTGGCTACTACTTTAAAGTATTTAGGAGCCAAGTGGCTGCTGGAAAAAGAAGTTAATTTTATGCCCTGCAGTGCATTGGAGATCTGTCGTTGATGGTCTATGCTCCGCATGAAGCAAAGGGCCTAAGTGAGTAAGTAATTGATCCTCTCAACGCAAAACCCTCCTTGACTCCCATCCACACCAGAAGCCTGTAAAGCTAAATATACCGGTAAATTAGTTTTCATAGGAAAAAGAAATGACTCAAACAACTCCAAAATAACTCCAGGACATTTTTATTAAAACCAATTACTTTTGCTGCTTCGCGTAAAAATACATTTACTTCCAAAACACTTCATTTGGTCAAATCTTCAATTTTCAACTTGATTAGTGCCTATATAATGTAATCAACTAAATTACGCTGTCTCTCTCAAGATATAATGCGCCCAATAGTTAAGCTACCAAACTGTCACCTTGTACAAAGATCACTACTGCTGCTGCTACTACTACTACTACTACCACTACTACTCTCTAGTCATCAACGAATTGCTTGGTTTAGGAACATTTCACTTTACTTAAAACAGTCCCGCAAACAATCCATTTGCCGTGTTGAACATTGCGGACTTTTTAGTTTCAGCTTTTCTACATCTGCTCAGTGGGCCTATTGAGAGAAAATCGATTAAGAGAGCCAAAATTGTGAATTTGTACTGATCCAGATACCACTGTGAGTAACTACCGCTAAGCTACAAATATCGCATAAGGGTAAGAACTTTCAGTTGTTTGATATGAAGCTACGGAACCGGATTTCAGTCGTTTATTAATGTTCACTGTCCATGGGAAGAAGGGCCTCCGTTGTAACCACCTATAAAGAAAAAGAAATTTCATCAGCTATTTCTCGTCAGTATGTATAAATTAATTTGATAAATTAACACTTAATAATAATAATAATAATAATAATGGTAATAATAATAGTAGTAATAATAGTAACAGTAATTGCGTTCGACGAAGGAGAACGCATACTAATCATTTTTTGCTCGCGGGCTCAGGCGTAATGCTATCCCATTTTGTAATTTTTTGGTACGTACGGCCGGCTGTCCAAAAATGCCTCGACTTCATGCAACTGTGGAACTTGGTGACTAATGTTCTGTTCCTTTTTCGCGAACTGCAAAACATGCCAAGTTTCTTCCTCAAAATTTCTGGGCTTGTATAACACAGGGAGACACCTTCGGTCGTTTGTAACTGGACTGTGCAAAAGATGAATTAATTACAGGGCGCATTTTGGTTGTAACGCAATGAATTTTGGTTAAAAGGGAGCAAAACCTATAAAACTGAGAGTTTGTTTGGATTTTCTATAGAACCTGATTGTGAACTGCTGTTCGCCCGCTCCGGAGCAATTATATACATGTTCCTTTTTTCAACTTTCTAGGGCCGGACTGATTTGGGTTTGACATGTTTTTCTCTTTGGAACTAAAATATAAAATCTATTTTATCAACACTATACCTTTCCTTTGTAAAGAAATTTTTTTTTTAAGCTTTAGCTTAAATCAGAGGTAAAGTTTGAACCAGCTTTTGAACAACGGTGCCCTGCATGACGTACAATGCACAAACATTTAACAGAAAACAACTTTCTGTCAGCACATTGCATCCATATCTCAGTCAGTGCAATCAACAGCCGTATCAACAAAAGCAGTTATATTAAAAATAATCAGTATTCACTTCTGTACCTACCTCGGCTGGAGCAATCAACTTGAGACGAATAGAGACATTTATCGACTGTCACGTTGTAATATGTGTTCATTTGGTCGCAATTCATTATCGTTTCCGTTCCCCAGGAACACGCGATGTACTTGTTACACTTTGTCGGATGTTCAAAGTTAGCCCACCCATTGATGTTCGGACAAGAACCTAAATGGGAAGAATAAATGAGCTGTGACTTGTGTGTGTATACAGTCATTTACAGTGCAACCCCGATATAATTATAATTAACCCCGTCATAACGAAAACCCGCTTGTAACGAAGTAACGCATTGAGCAGGGGTGGATCAAGACTAGTGCCACTGATGCACTGGCACTAGTCAAATTTCCCAAAAGTGAAAAATTAACAAATAAAAGAAACGACTTTAAAAAGCAGCGATCTGTTTCTTTGCTCTTTAATACCCTTGACGATAACTTATATCTTTCGATTTCGACGTCTTTAGGTCGTCTTTTCTGTTCGTTTTATGGAAAAATTTCTCCTTTGACAAGCGAATTTTCATTGTTTCGGGGATGCAGACGTTGTGCACCAGTCACTAGGCTAGCAATAGCCTGCGTAGCTGGCGGTCTTGGAAATAAGGCGAAAAAAGACGAAATTCCTAGCGTTCAAGCGAAAAGACTGGGGAGAGAAGGAAAGACCGCCTGCGGAAAAACTAAGCTTTTTTCGAATTCTCCGTCCGCCAGTGGACGGGAAATACTGATTGGCTTCTTGAACGTTAATCAAAATTTAGGTCAGTCAAGCGTAATTCTATTCCAGTTTCAAAATTACTAGTGTCTAGATTGTATCAATATTTTGCAAAATCCGAACAGAAAGGAAAACAGGAAATTGGGATATCTCGAAAGAAAATTTTTCCGAGAAAAACCATGAACTTTTGCGTTTTAATAAATAACGATAAATTTATTTAAATCAAAGCAACATACGGCCGCTCCTAAAGGAGCGGTTTCGAAATGAAATTACAGTCTGAAATCAAACCATCGAACTAGGACAACGATAAAACTAATTAGAAACAGCGCACAGCAGCTTTCAAACGATTACCATTTCACATTTGTGTTTGTGGGATTTCAGCGCGGCGAAAGGCGGCTTCTCTGATTTCTGTTGACACTTGGCACTTGCAAAATGTTGATGTTTACCTTCGGCTGTTTTCTTCTTGGCCACAACAGTGTTTTGGTTGGATATTATGAACTGATCAGTTGCGCAATGGATGCTTCCAGTAGTTTTTAAGCTTATGTATGGTTCATACTTTTCCTGATCTGAGTGCTCATAGCCGATGGTGGACACCAACTTACAAATTCCAAAAGCTCACACCGAAATCCAAAACATACGTCGAATTCAAAAAGCTTGGTTTTCGTCCTCTCTTTGCCGTTATTTTTGGTGTAGCACGCGTTATGCTATAATGTTTAAAACCGCAGTTTGTGTTATGTTTTTAATCAAGTTGAGATGGCCATGGCCGACAAAGAAAAATATTTACGATTTTTCCGACACATTTGATTTCGTTTTCCTTTCCTTGCTTCAATACATTTTTGACATCTCCGCCAAAGTTGCCTTGTGATTGGTTGTTTGCCTTTATTTACACAAGGTGGCGGGAAGCAAAAAGCTTAGTTTTACGGCAGGCGGTCTTTCCTTGTTCTCTCTCCAGTCTTTTTGCTTGAACGCTAGACCGCCAGCTACGCAGGCTTTGGGGTTTTGGTGCACTAGTCTAAATCCCTTCCTATTTGCTTTAGCCCTTTTGGGCACCACTTGAGCATTAGCCAAATCGTATAAATACGTCAAAGACCGCTTCTCTCGCTGTACTCTTTTTACTGAGAGATTACAAGAATGGCCAATCGTACAAACAGAATTACTTGTGTGAAAATCTGGCCAAAACTCAATGAGGAAATCAGACAAGGTATAAACCGTTTTTAAACTGGTCATTCACAGACGCAAAATATGTATATGTATGTTAGATGCACAAGGCCACACAAATTATCACTGACTAACTGCTGTGAAGAATTTCCTGAGAACCACGAGACAGCATAGCTTTATGTTATCCATTGCCGCTTAAAAAACTTTTTACAACTGCAGCAAATTGTCAAGAACAGAGAAATTATATTTAGAACTACGAACATGTAAAAACGTCGGTGGCGGCTTCGAGGCCGACTAAACAACGACCGAAGCTATGACATCGACTTTTACTAATATCCAAGCTTGCAGCAAAATCAATTCAAGTGACATTTCAAAACTAATCGATAGAATGAAATCATTACAACGCTCGAATCCGTGGGAAAGTATTCTCAAACGTGTTGCATGTGAAAAAAAGGAAAATTCTGTTTTGACATGGGGCGAGAAAGAAAGGTTCCCTCACTCGCACTCGCTTCGCTTCGTGCTCGCTCCCACTCACTTCGCTCGTACGGCGGGAGAGTTGGGTTCTAAATCAGACGAAAACCAAAGCGAACGCCTGCTTCGCAGGCTATCATTTTCCTAAACTTCTATGACAATTTAAATCTAAAATATCGTTGAGGCTGCCCATTTATATAACAATTTTACGTTTGCGCCGCTGGAACTTCCCCAACGATTTCCGAAGTAAACGGCGTCTTAGTATGGACGGGCAAAAACGAAGGTTTTTGAAAATGTTTACGTTACGGTTACTGCTGATTTCAAGCACGCGTAGTGTAGGGACAGCACTCCCGAGCAAAGCCTGATGACGAGAAAGAATGTTTTCTTATCCGTTTCCGTGGTTTATAGTGGACGGTCAAAAACGCCTAACAGAGAAGTGTAAATGCAAAACGCGTTAGTGTGGACTAGGATTTACACTCTCTAGAGTATAACTCGAAAACCGTCTCGTTAATCTACACTCTAGTGATTTCCCCATAATGCAACGTTCACTAGCCCACCAATATTGTTACTTAATAAATGACAATACTCACAAAATGTGCCAGCAAAATTAGGAGGGCATGTGCAAGTGGCTTTGTCATCTACACTGGTACATGTTGCTCCATTCTTGCAGGGATTAGGGTTGCAGCTGGGGGGGAGCGTTCCTGAAGGATGTGGTTAAGGTGAAAGTTGTCTTAAATTTCGTGCTTAAAGTGAGGTCCCGCCTTATTGGTGAATATGTCCTGAAGTCATTGTTTACATTCTGCGCCCTTAACATACAACTTTAGCCGGAAAAAGAACAAAGATAAACAACAACTGACTCAGAAAAACCATCGGAAATGGACACCTTCCATTTTGAAAGGTTTTCACTTTTTGATATCGAAAATATCATTCTAAAATATAACAATTAATTTTTAGTCTCCCGTTACTCCATTAAAATCGTAAAACTTAAAACTCTAAAAGGTACCAGTTCACTGATTTTGACCCCTTAAAAGTATGACAAGCATTCCCACCATCTTATAGAGGTCATTTGCATTTTACCTTGAATCAAGAAAATTTATTAAGGGGCTATGTGCCCCTAGAAATAAAAGAAAATAAGGCGGTTTGAGCCCAGTGGATGGACTTTTCTCTATTTTCAGTACAAATAAATCGGAGACTGGGTAAGGCATGAATCTATTATGACACATAAAACAGCAAATCACGTAGCCATGCCCGCAATAATCTAATTTAAGATTAGTGTGTTTGGGACCCTATGCTGGGTGCATGAGCTCATCATAAACAGACAAAAAGAGATAAAAAGGCTTAAACCTTTGCAATATCGAAGAACTGCTTATTGGCTTTGTGATTCAGTTGGGCAAAACTGTTGACACAATCATTAACATGTTTAACACAATTAATAGAATAAATAAAATAAAACATTTTGTTTTGGCTAACAGTTTTCCATGCGCGGACAAGGGGTTTATTATGCAAAGGTGCAGAGTCTCTCCACAGGTGAGTTCTGCATTTCTATAAGTTTGATCATAGTTAGTGGAATTAAATGGTTATGAAACTTGGTGGCTTGCTTTGTTCAATGGTTTTGTTCCCTCTTTTCCTATTGAAATATGACGTTGACCCTGCACAAATTACAAAAGGTTTTCAGATGTAAATGAGCAAACGGCCAATTGACTAACGAACCATCGCACCTAGAACAAAAGATCATAACCGTGACCCTGCACACAACATGAAACAAAGCAGCATTGTAATCTTTTTTGTAGTTTTCTAAGTTTCATAACCAGTTCACTCTACTAACTTTGGTTTGATCAAAATTAAAAAGCATTTGGGTGCCTTTTAGTGCAGAATGCAAGCCTGGTCACAGACTTATTTTAAAAAAAGAAAAAATTGAAAGTGGGTCGTCCCACTTGAATTCCGTAATGCCCCATTTTAACTAACAACTTCGCTCCAACCTGGACACGCGCCAGTTTTTTCAAACAAAATTGCAGATTATAGAAGAAGAGAGTTGTTTTATAAAACTTTGTCAGCTGATGAAACTGTGACAGCGATAAAAATGTTTACAGACAGCTTGTTTTTCAGGTAAATTTTGTGCTTTATACCTCTTCGACTGTTGATTGTTGGCAATAAACTTAAGACTATCCGATTTTGTTGCATTGCTTTTGTACGGCATTCAAAACACTCTTGGCATCACGACCAAAAACCTAGATTTTGTTTTGAAAACATATCCTGAGCAAGTAATTAAGATTTTTTTATGACCAACAGCTTATTGCACAGTTCATCATAAAAGAAATCGTCAAAAAATATTTTCTAGTTACTCTGGCTATTGTGTTTGCTCCTTTATTGCTAGAAAAGGGACACTTTTTGGCTATCTTATAGGGGATGGCTCTGTTGCTATAGTAACTACAGACCCAAACATTAGTGTTTTGGACTAGAATTGTGGAAGATAATTGAAATTTAGTAGATATTTCTTAAAAAATTTTATTTCGAAGAGTATTTTTTTAGAGTTCCATACCACCTTAAACAATTTAAAGCCCGCTGCCTGATTTGATTCCCGCTGCTGCCACAATTATTTATATCTTAAAAAACAGTTATAATTTTGTTGGAAATGTAATGAATCGAATTTTAAAACTATTGGCCTTATGGCAATGATGGCAAGTTAAGGTATTACGGTATTACAAAAAGTATACATAGAAATTTCAAATACTCATCCAACGGGTATTTGATGTGGGGTTGCTAATTTTTTTTCGCAATTTTCTTTTTTTGCATCCAGTTTTACTACTGCTCGAATTCTCTTCCGTGGGACGTGATCGTGCTCAATTATTTAGCCAAGATTTCTGCTTTTTTTGTAATTTTTTGAGCGAACTTGCTCGGGTTCTATTTTCTTGATCGGCTTTGCTGCTTGGATGATAGTTTTCGGGAGCTCAGAGGCTTACTCGATTTTTGGGGGGGGGGGATTAGGGGAGCCACCTTTTGCCCCCCGTTTTTATCCTCGCATCAAATTTCAAATGGTTCGTCATTAAAAATCAACTTACTGGTTCCACAGGTATTTCCAGTAAAACCCTGGGCGCAGGTACACTCGAACCCGTTCACCATATCTCTGCACGTACCGCCATTCAGACAAGGATTCGGACTGCAGTCATCGATGTCTTAAAAAGTAATTTCAAATCACCATGAGTATTTCGCAAAAGTTTGAAAGAGAGATTAATTGAGTTTACATATAATTTGGAGGGTACAAAAATAAAGAGAGCGAAATCATACTTATGGAACATCTTTTGCCTGTCCAGCCAGCAACACATTGACACGAGAAATCGTTAACCAGGTCGGTACAAACTCCACCATTCTGACACGGATTAGGCAAGCAGTCGTTGATATCTAAGGAAGTAGAAAAATTCGCTGTAATAGTTGTAACAACGGGTATTATCCAGTTAAAGGGAATTGGCACAGAAAGTCGATCCCACTTCTGGTTTTGGCTGCAGTTTCTCTTGGTTAGTTGAGGCCAAACGTTCATTTTAGCTCCAGCCAAGCGGAACTGTCTTTACTTCACAAGAGTAAAAGTCACTTTCTTTTTATCATTTTGAAAGAAAAGAACTGGTCTTGAAAACAAAATTTGGTGTCCGTTCTAAAGAGGTGTCCGTTTTATTTGTGTATCCATCTTGAGAGGTTCAACCATACCTTTATTTAACGTTGCTGTTTTTACAAAGATTACAAAGCAGATACGATTTTCCCCAAGTGGCACTATGACAATTCTTAAAACTTTATTTATATACAAAACTAAAGAGAGAGAAGACGTACTTATGGAACATCTTTTGCCTGTCCATCCAGCAACACACCGACACGAGAAATCGTTAACCAGGTCGGTACAAACTCCACCATTCTGACACGGATTAGGCAAGCAGTCGTTGATATCTAAGGAAGTAGAAAAACTCGCTGTAATAGTTGTAACAGCGGGTATTATCCAGTTAAGGGGAATTGGCACAGAAAGTCGATCCCACTTCTAATTTTGGCTGCAGTTTCTCTTGGTTATTAGTAGAAATCTAGGCACCATCTATCACAAATACTGCAATCTGATTGGCTCCGTACCCGCTATCTATCAGGTG
>JAOBYJ020080566.1:0-18760 GCA_025403565.2 Palythoa heliodiscus
GGAGTCTGTCACATTCCTTTGCCCACCAGAATATCATTATTTGTACCATGTGATCACTTGCTGCAAAAGGCCTATTTTGACTTTCCACTCATTGACAAATACTGTGAAAATTCATGATTTTGCCTTAAAAGAGTTTAATATGATGTTAAATAAAGTATTTGTTTGTTTGTTTGTTGTTTGTAATTATTTTCATCCAAAATAACTAAACTTTTTTATTTGCAGGGATTCAGATTTATTAAACTTGGAAGAAAACAAAAAGACAATGAATGAAAACGAACATGATGTGATAAACCATTATCAGGTAACTTTGAGGTTGAAGGATTTGTAGCAGATAAGATTTTAACAATAACAACAACGACTTATTTACTCTTTTGATTGAAATATTTGTACATGTACAGTTAAAAGAAAAAAATACTGCAGAGCTTGGCTTTATAAAATAACTACCATATAAAAAGAACTAGAAAACCAAGTTACATTAAATTAATTTAAAATTTTTGGTTGGAAACACACACGGTTACATACTGTAAGTACAACACAGAATGCAAATATCTTGTTAACAAACACAGATTACTCTTAAAGCAGCAAATACGTCACATAAGTGAAAAGGATAAATGAAGGTTCACGAAAACTGTACCATGATTATAATTATTTGAGTTGAGGAATAAGTAGCAGACAAAGCAAGATTAGTATCTTATTAGCCAATACCAGAACAAGCAGGGAACTGGGAACAAATCATTAAAATCGATTAATTCGAAAAATGAGGCCTGCCATCTGAAAAAGCAGCTAAACATTGGTAAGTTTACCAAATCTGAGAGTCATTGGTTTAAATGCAAAGGTATGGAACACTTTTAAAAACTCGCTAAAACAAGAGAGTTTTGTATAGATTGGAGGGATGCTTGTTTTTCCAATCCATACAAAACTCTCTTATTTTAGTCAATTTTAAAAGTGTACCATGCCTTTGCGTTTAAACCAATGAGTTTCAGATTTGGTAAACTTACTAATGTTTAACTGCTCTTTCAGATGGCGGGCCTCATTTTTCCAGTTAATCGATTTTAATTATTCGTTCCCAGTCCCCTGCTCGTTTTGGTAGCGGCTAATTAGAGAAGATGACTTAATATTCTTTGGAAGAGAGTTCCATACTTTTGAAACCTCTAGAGACCTGTAACTTTTCGTTTATAAATAACTGCGCTTGTCAGTCCTTTTCATAATATGATTATGACTTGAAATAAAGTTGAAACATTGTTACAAAGACTAAACCTGTTTCTTGATCCAGAACTTAGATTCATCAATTATTTTTTTGTTTCTCGGATTAATAATATTATTATGATGTCACCATGTTTTCTATATTCAGGACGATGAATTTTCAGTGACATCAGATGATGTTCAAGTTAAGGATAGACGTGCCCCAGACACTGGCAAAAATGCTTACATTCACACAAGTGAAAGGCATGCAAGGGCCCTTGCCAAGGGACCTTTTTTGCATGAAATCGAGGAACCAGATGAAGACACACGAAAGGAAATAGAGCTCATGCATATTATGGGCCTTCCAACATACTTCCTGAATTCCCCCCGAGACTTGGAATCTGATGAGGAGGTATTTATCACAAAAATCAAGCTGTTTATCATCGGCAAGAATGAACAAAATGTTTTATTACTTCTTGGAACAGCATTTAACAGACTTTATTAACAGCAACTAGTTATTCTTAGGTCATGTGTGCCAAGGGAAAACAGACTCCAATGTTCACGTACTTACAACACTTAAATTGAACAGCACAAAAATCAATCTTAAAATTTTTAAGTCTTAGAATGATCAATGGGTAGGTTCTTGAAATTTCCATAAGCCTGGAATCCTTGCAAAACATTCAGTAAAAA
Source organism: Palythoa heliodiscus (assembly GCA_025403565.2). Classification (NCBI taxonomy): domain Eukaryota; kingdom Metazoa; phylum Cnidaria; class Anthozoa; order Zoantharia; family Sphenopidae; genus Palythoa; species Palythoa heliodiscus. Next base: position 1,873 of record JAOBYJ020080566.1, read on the forward strand.
GCTTTACCAATAGCTCTACAGTTATGTGCACAACCAGATTCTCTTGTAACAAGATTTGTTCCAGTTCAACTGTTGCATTGTTCAATTTAGTTGCTGTTAAGCAAGAAATGCTGCTTTAAAAGGTTGCTGGAGAACCAATAAAATCACTGTCTTTATAGTTATAAAGACGCTCTTTGTTTTAGACATGTTTCGGGGTGGCCTTCCCTATCTTTAGTAGTACAATGCTACAATAGTCAGTTATGAGGTCCTTTTTGAAAATCATTGTTAATGAAAAAGTATCCTCAATAAAGATTATTATTATTATTATTATAATTAATATATTTACAAATTGTAAAGACAACAATGCGAGGTTAATGACGCGGCTTGAGATGTTAAGAGTCAGGTTCACATGTGTTACTTGTTGAGTTGGTATGGGGCGTTACATTTGATATGCATAGCCTCTTTAATTTTCATTCCGTATTGTGTTCCTTGGTCTATTATTTTAAAACAATCGCTGCTACAAACTTCTGTACACTCTGGGAACTGACTAAGATGTTTGAGAATGTTACCAAAAGGTCTAGATACTATGTAAGGCTGACAATAAATCTCAATAAAACCACAACAGTTTTGAAACTAAACATGTTTCGGCAAGTCTCTTGCCATCATCAGTAGTGAACTACAAAGGAGAATTATATACTCGACTAAAAATGCCAATTACACGGTGTTATTGCTTGTCCCAAAGGATATGTAACGCCTATTTGATTTCTAGCTGGAATGGAATTTCAGCGTGATCAATTATTTTAAAGCAATGAGATGTCAACATGCTATTGCACCGTGAGAATGTGTGAGGACTTGTCACCCTTTAGATGTTCACGAGCACCTGTACCAAAGTGTCTGCATTTTGAATGCCCTCAGATCTATAAGTTATGGCGAAATTTAAAAAATATGTCCAAATAAAAACAAATTTGGATTTTCAAATTACTTTAACGAACATCCTGCTCGGTATATTTGATAGAGGACCTTCTGCAAAGAGCGTCAATTACCTACTATCAATTACAAAGTACTATATTTATATGTGTAGATGCAATGGTACTGTGCCAAAGCTATCTACTCAATTGCAATATATAAGAAACAAAAATGATGTACATAGGCTTGCCGGATTTTTTATCGATTATCAAATTCAAAAACTGTAAATATATTAATTCTGTATATTGTTAGTAGTATGAAGAGGGAAATAAAAAAAATAAAAAAAAAGTGTCTGCAAAATGTAGCAAGCATTTTGCTCAATAATCAAAGAACTACAGGTTTCTCTGATGTAGCAAGCATTCTTCTTAATAGTCTAAGAACACGATTTAGCCGGGGTTTTCTATACATTACTGCAATACAGTACTAATTGCTTTTTGACCGTGTTAGGTGCAGTATGACCAACCAAGATCAAGGACACGTAAAAACTCCGCTAAGAGAAAGAAGAGAAGAAATAAACAAAAACCCACTGATAGGGCTTTCAGAAAAGAGTCAAAGGAAAATAATGTTGTATTCGAAGCCCCATTTCCAGGCAAGTGGGAACCCGTTCTATATGACGAAGAGGAAACCGAAGATGGGGAAGAGAGCATGAATGAGGGGCAGACAGTCTCAAATGCATTACTTCAGTCATATTCAGATGATAAGGCAGTCAGTTGTTCGGGAGTCAATCAACAGTCAGTGCTAGATGAAAACAAATGTGAAAAACAAGATGAAACAAGGAACGCAGATAGTAAGGTACTGCTTGAATCCTGCAGTGATAAAAGTGACAAAACTAAGAACAAAGACACGGCAACAAATAATGGCGTTGTTGGCTGCAAAAACACAGCAGATGTAAACAGCCTTTCAAGGCAAGACGTTGGAGGAAGGGGCATTTTTGAAATTAATAATCAACCACTTCACTCTACGATCAAGGCAAATGATAAATTGATCTTTGAACTCACTGCCACTGATCGCAAAGATGAGGAGAGTGTTAATAGCAGTCAGTATAAGTTTGAACAGAAACTAAATAAAACGGATGAGGAGAAATCAGCGTTTCATCTGAATCAGGGGTGTGATAATGAAAACAATGCTAGTGGCTGGGAAGAATACTGGAAAGTGTATGGCTATTCACTGGTCTGGGACAGCTGGCAAGCCAGGTATCCAAACCTTGTAAAACCACACCTGCGTATGCAACAAAAAGAAAAAGCACACACAGAAACGCAAAGTGACACTGATATTACGTTGCAGATAAAAAACGGGAATTGCAGTGCTGTCTCCTTGAGCGTGTTGTTAGATGAAGGTAGTGAGAGCAAACATCCAGATTCAAGCATTGCATCAAGTAGTTCTTTCAGTTGCTCTGAAGATGACAGTGCAACAACTGCAGGTCTGAGGGCAAGAGACAGCAGCGAAGTAAAAAAAGCTAACGAAACCCTTTCACTAGAAGAACTGACGTTGTCCACAGAGTGTGAATTTACAGGTGACGAAGATCCAGAAACAGACGGTGCTGTGGAGAATGTATGGTCCAGCACCAATGACTGTGTAGCAAGTGCAAAAGAAAACTGCGATGATAAAGAAGACCACGAGAAACGTAAAAGGTGTAGTAACGTGGAGACATCATCTTGTCCAGATCTTTCACCACCCAGGTCTTCAGATGCCTCATCCATGTGGAACCAACATTATAACGAGATTTATTGGTACTACTACGAGCAGTATAAATACTGGTATGCTCAAGGTTTTGAATTTGAGATTCCGCAAGATCAAAATTCTACCAGTCAAACAGCAGTCTGTGAGGAGTCCATCCAGGCCAAGAGCTCTACGTTGTTGAAAAAATCAAGCAAAAAGAAAAACGATAGTTTAACAGAGAAGGGGTCGTTTAACTCTTTGAAAGGTGATGTACAGCAGAAAATAGATCCAGAAGATTTACACGTTGATTTCAGTGCAGAAGGGCAAAAAAGGGATCAGAAATTCGAGAAGAATCTCAAAAGAAGTCACGAGGTAAAAGTTGAGGAACAAATGGCAGAGCAGCTTGAAAAGGCCTACAGGCTTATGGGCTTCAAGGTATCCCGGCCTATGTCAACTATTGATTGTCCAATCAAAAGGCCAAAGGTGATTAGTGCCACAGTTAAATTCGAGACAAAGAAACTCAAACGAAAGAACAAGCATCTCAATCTACAACACTCAGCGTTTGATTCATCAACAAAAGGCATTCACCTGAAGTTCGATAGCGAAGAGGAAGAGGGAGATGAGAGTGGGTGTGAACAAGTTGTGGCAAGAAAGGTTTTTAAAACCATGAAAGACCTAGAAACCATTACTGATGAATCCAGTACGCTTAGGAACGTTAAAGAATTTTTGAGTATTAATGAGGAAGATTACGAAACTAGTTTCTCTGAAAGTGAAGATGAACGAGAGTGGCCGGGAAAAATTGTTTCACTAGAAGTGGGTCAAAAGACTGAGGTTACAGAAAGTTCTACGGTGAATCCATCATGTTCCTCAGGGATGATCGGAGAAAATTCTCCTAAAGCGAGCTGTGTTTCCCGAAGAGACAAGATTCCCGTTTCGCCGGAGCTAGCCAAGTATTGGCAACAGAGATATCGCCTGTTCTCACTTTTTGACAAAGGTATAAAGATGGACAAAGAAGGATGGTATTCTGTTACACCAGAGCGCATCGCAGAACACATAGCAGAAAGATGTCGATGCGATCTTATCATTGATGCTTTTTGTGGCGTCGGAGGAAATGCAATTCAGTTTGCATTCACTTGCGAGCGTGTCATAGCTATCGACATTGATCCCATAAAGATAAACTGTGCAAGGCATAATGCAGCCATATATGGTGTTGAAGATCGGATAGAGTTTGTCATCGGAGACTACATGGAGTTGTTACCACACCTGAAGGCTGATGTAGTGTTTCTCAGCCCACCCTGGGGAGGACCGGATTATGCTACTGCGGAAGTGTTTGACATACGCTCCATGATAACACTCGATGGCGTGAAGGTATTTGAGCAAACGAAAGTCGTGACCAGTAACATTGCGTATTTTATGCCTCGCAACGCAGATGTGGAGCAACTGACAGCTCTTGCAGGGCCTGGGGCGAAGGTGGAAATCGAACAGAATTTTGTAAATACGAAATTAAAGACGATTACTGCTTATTACGGAGAATTAGTTAACGACAGAAAGTAGCCATTTACATTTTATCTCGTAAAGCACTCTTGAATTGGTATTTTAGATTCTCATGATAGAGCTGAAATACTTTTATCTTTGTCAAATGTTACTTTAACTTTTTCCAGGGTTTGTGCTCTCCCTGGATTTTATTTTTTTCGTAAAATCCTTCAGTCTCGGAATTTTGTAATAGTTCGTGGAAAATAAACCAAATAAGCTCTTCTAACCTTTTTTTGTTTTCAGCTGTTTTTAGAGGAGAACTCCAAGGACCTGTTCTTGTATTAATGTTTACGGTACACTTGTGTAGAAAGTTTGTTTGCTATATCTTGCACAACAGCCGAGAAATAATTCTTAAAAGCAGGGATAACTAGCTGGCCTGGACATCGCTCTCTTCGAAGTCTTGTGAATCTTGTGTCGTTAAAGCGCGGCCACTGTTGTGAACACTGACTAGTAAGTATTAGCTTCTTCATGCAGGGTTTTCCAAGCGGGATTTAAAATTGCTAACACGATTCCCTCTTCCGGTAGCACTTCAGGTGTCGGTAAGATACCAGTGTTTACAACATCGGCCGTGTAATGACGTCACGAGATTCAGAAGCGTCAATATGGCGGCATCCAAGCCAGCTACTTATCGCTGCTTTTAAGAATTATAATTCGACTGTGGTGCAAGATATGGCAAAGAAATTTTCCACACAAGTTAAATGTACTATGAACATTATTACAAGAAGAGGTCATAAAAAGTAGAGTTCTCTCTTAAAGTGAGTTTTATCAGCGCTCCTCTGGATATCACGCCAGTATCTGTATGGACCATCCTGTCTAAATAAAGTTTATCCTTATCCTATTAGATTGTGCATTTTTCTGTTATATTTAGCGTAATTTCCGCTATGAATAGTACAACCCAAATTCATTATTTATCACAAGAAAGATATGACTTGTGAAAAATTTGATAATGAAATTTTCAGAGTTTTGGAAGAAAGTATTTATTCTATTTTTTGACTCATTCGTGCGCGCATTTCCAACCGTGGAAATTTTATAGCAAAATTAATTTATGCATTAACTAGTGACATAATTTTGGGCTCCATCTTGGATTTGGTTCAGTTCGTTTTCTTGGTGTTTTGGTCAGTAGCCATTGCTTTTCTGTGCTTTCATCGTTTTGAAGCTCTATAACATTCAGCCCTTACACCAAATCAAAGTGGCCGATATAGTCGCGTGAAAACTTTTATGGGAGCTCAATTTTTGGTTGACTTGAGTTAAGTTTCCAAAAGCCGTCTGGTTTCTGGATAAAAGCCTTCTGGTCTCTGGAATCCTCCTCGCCGCGCTAATATAACACGTACATAATAAATTGCCATATTATTATTAAACTGATTATTTATTTTATTTATTATATAATTAGTTTGATTAACTATTCATATTTATTATAAACAATATTTAATCAATGTAAAAATTTAAAATTATGGCAAAATAAAAAAAAAAGTTGCTGTCATGTTCAATTTGCTATCAAACTGCTATGTAAACCATAAACAACCAAATCAAAGGCGCTGTTAGCATCCTTTGATTGAAAATATAAAGTTTGGTAGTTTTACACAGGACTCAATATATAGTTTTAGGCAATTTCTCTGCTCTAGTAGCTAATACGGTGATACTTGTTAAAGAAATATCAGAAAGTGTCAAATGTTTTAAAAAGAAACCCAAACGTTTTGGGTTTATGACCCTTCTTCAGTGTGAGAAAAGTCCGTTGTACAGTACTACGCAACATAATAGACAAAATATGAAGCACGCGCGCGTGTAATAGCGCACGTAGGATGTAAATAACGTCGAAATTCAAATGAACTGAAATCGATTTTCAGTCATTTAGGTTGAACGGTGCCTAGTCGAAAAATCAACCGCATCTCCCGTTGTTTCCACTGAATGTTAGTGGCACTGCATAATGTCACACCAAGCACCTGGACATCAGAAATACTGTGGCCAATAGAGTTCAAATGTTGGGCCACAGGAGACCCAGGGGTGTTGTTGCGTGTACTTCGCAGATGTTCGCTGAAGCGACTCCTGAGGTTTCTTTCAGTCTCACCAGTGTAAAGAAGTGGGCATCGGCGGGAGGATATGCAATAGACAACATTCTCGGACTGATAAGTGAAATGGTCACGGATGGTAAAGGCAGAGTTAGAACCTCGTATCACAGCGACCGAACTTGTATAGCGGTAGATGTTGCATCGAAAACGTTGACACGCGCGGGACCTCGCTCTTCACTTCTTTGACTCATTCAAATTTGACACCACTGATCTTGGACAACACTTTCTGTTCGCCATGGATGTCAATCCCCTCTGCACAGTAATTTCTTACAACTGTAGATGTTAAGTTACTTCCTGGAAAAACGTGACGTGGAAGTACCTTCAACAAATACTCTTGTTAGACTCGCCGAACTAGTACTCACGTTGAATGCTTTTTCGTTCAATAATGAGTACTACCGTCAGATTGGCGGCGTTACGATGGGGAGCAAAATGGGGCCCAATTATGCCTGCCCTTTCGTTGGATACGTTGAGCAACAAATCCGGGAACAGTACACAGGCTTTGTACAGGAGGTATATCGCCGACATTGTTGGAGCGGCTTCGTGTAGGAGAGAGGAACTGGAAGCCTTTATTAAATTTGTTGCAAACTTCCAACCGGCACTTCAATTCACTTCCACTATCTCTGAAATAGAACTCCGCTTTTGGACATCACTTCACGCGTTTCTGGTACTAGAATTCAGACGTCTGTCCACTACAAAGTCACTGACACTCACAACTACCTCCATTTTTTTCTTTTCATCCTCAGTGCTGCAAACGTTCTATCCCTTACAGCCAGTTTCTCCGCCTGCGTCGCCTTTGCTTTAGCGATGATGACTTAATTGTGCGATCAAAGGAGATGGTTTCTTTCTTTACTGACCGCGGTTATCCTCTTTCCTCTCTTGAAAATGATCTAGAGAGACTAGCAACCATAAAGCTTTGTTTCCATATAATCGTCCGGATCGTCCCAATCGTCCAAAAATGTGTTCAGGCGATGCGGGCGATCATATGGAAATGCTCCGAAATGATCAAAGGCGATCCAAACGATCGCGATCGCCCGGATCGCCAGTAGTTCTATCCGGGCGATCGGGGCGATCGAGATTTTTGCAAGTGATCAAATGGAAACCGCTTTCAGACGATCGTGATGACTGAGACGATCCAGACCCATGCCTTTTACTTGCATAACCGCGCATATGGGACGATTGGGGCGATCGAAGCTTACCAGTAGTTTCCATATAATCGCCCCAATTGTCTCGTCAATTTTCGGGACGAACCAGACGATTATATGGAAACCAGGCTTTAGCCGTCATGATGCGCTGCGCCCGTCCGATCAGAGTGATACTAATGTTGATAGGATGCCTCTGGTTCTCACATACCACGCGTTCAACACCAAAATTAAACGATTCCTACTCCAGAACTTTTGCATTCTGTCAATGGATAAGCAAACTCGATGTGTTTTCCCACAACCCAATCTTGTGGCCCACAAGCGCAACGTCAGTTTACGAAACATGTTGGTCCATTCAACGGATCGCACTTCCATTAAGCAGCCTGGTTCCCGCGTGTGTCGACGTTTTCGATGCAACACCTGCCGCTATATAAGTGCGGTCGCTGTGATACGAGGTCCTAAATCTGCCTTTACCATCCGTGACCATTTCACTTGTCAGTCCGAGAATGTTGTCTATTGCATATCCTCCCGCCGATGCCCACTTCTTTACATTGATAAAACTGAAAGAAAGCTCAGGAGTTGCTTCAGCGAACATCTGCGAAGTACACGCAACAACATCCCTGGGGTCTCCTGTGGCCCAACATTTGAACTCTATTGGCCACAGTATTTCTGATTTCCAGGTGCTTGGTGTGACATTATGCAGTACCATTTCCTCGCTTTTGCTACGTCTCCACTAGTAGTTTTCAATTAGGCCATTAAGCGATGCCAATTGGACTTTTTTATAGCTATTAAATAGAAGGACTGATGAAGTTCAAATTGCTTGTTTTTCAGTGGCAAGCCACGCAAAATTAAGTGGCGGCTAATATGCATGCAATGTTTTTAACTGACCATGTTATTTGAATATTAACAAGAAAATCATTTCTTATAATTACAAGATCGTTACTTTTTCTGAACAGGTTTTTGTCAAACATGCCTCTGTTTGTCTGAGTCACGTTGGTGTAGAAATTTCTATTTTTAGAATAACCACGCAGGCTTGTTTCCCATAATATTAAAGGGACAGACCAATTTTTTAGGGGGGAGGGGGGAGGTGGACGGTTTCCCGCCCCCACCCCCATAAAATAATCGAGCAAGCTTCTGACCTTTCAAAAAATAAGTAAAAGTGCAAGTAAAGCTGGTGAAGAAAATAAACGAACAAGCTCACTCAAAAAATAAAAATAAATCAGAACTCTGAGAAGAAAAATATCGAGCACTGTCACGTCCCAGGGGAAAACATCGAGCAACAAAAAAACATCGAGCAAAAGAAAACTTAGCCACTCCCCCTCCCAACCAAATATTAAGGGTGCGTTCCCTTGGCCTATTCCGGAATAGGATTACATTTTGGAATAATCCGGATTTTCTGGATTTCAATTTTCCAAACGAAGTTATTCCAAGTAATCCATGTATCCTTAATCTTAAACGCGCCCAGTAATTTTCACTTCGGTTCAGCGGATTTCTTGGAAAAAAGCGGCAGATCCTTCATATATGGTACAACTAAGGTGGCGTATATTTATAACCCTAACCCCAAGCCTAACCTTAACCCATGATGTACCTTATATGAAGGAACTACGAAAAAAACTGGTTCGGCGTTTTCTTTGCTGTCGAGACGGCACGGTTGTCCGCCATTTTCGAAGTTGCTGTCGCCATTCAGGTTAGTGCGTGTCACGTCACTGTTCCGGATTATTCCGACTATTCTGATATCAAGAGCGTGTGACGTCACTATTCCGGATTATTCCGGCTATTCTGGTATCAGGAGCGTGTGACGTCACTATTCCGGATTATTCCGGCTATTCTGATATCAAAAGCGTGTGACGTCACTATTCCGGATTATTCCGACTATTCTGATATCAAGAGCGTGTGACATCACTATTCCGGATTATTCCGACTATTCTGATATCAGGAGCGTGTGACGTCACTATTCCGGATTATTTCGGCTATTCTGATATCAGGAGCGTGTTACGTCACTATTCCGGATTATTCCCACTCTTCTGATATCAGGAGCGTGTGACGTCAATATTCCGTATTCTGATATCAGGAGGAGAATGAGTAGAAGAGTATTTTAAGTAATCCGGAATACAAATGGGTCCCAAACGAACGACTTTTCAAAAAAATCTATGTATTCCTATTCCGGAATACTCCCAAACGAACGCACCCTTAACGGTCGTAAGGCATTTTCAAAAATTACCGGTTACCGAAATTCCCAATGAACACGTTAAATTACTACGAAATCAACAAAGTGCAACTTTTTTTCTATGTACAAACTTTAATACAGTCAAATACGGCCACGTTTTTACGACAGAGGACTAAATGACCGTGTGTTAAACACAGACTTACAGATTAGCTCTACAATAATACAACAACCGCAGCCCCATTTCATGAAGCTGTATATTAAGGACTGGACACAAGTCTACTTCCCTACACCAGAACGGAGTCCCAAGATTACGCGCGTGTAGCCACAAGGGCCTCACGCGAGTCTTCTCTCTGAGTACTACAATATAAGGCTAAGTCGTTCATAGTTGAGCGCGACTGTCTACACGTAAGAGATTTAACGGCACTTTTACGTACACATAACGTTATCTGGCCATTGAACGACGACAAAATTACAATTTTCATAATGAATTTAATTCCATGCTTTAGTTCTTTTCATTTTCTGCTCGACTGAAAAACAGCTTGTTAAACATGCTATCTCTCAGACCGCGCAGGAAACATGAACGAAAATCTACCAGCAAAGCTCTAACTTTACCGAAGTAGCTTTGCAAGTCTCATTTCTACTAAAACAATGAGTTTTATCAAAATCAATTATGCTCCTGGGCCTGTTTATGTTGTTGCGTAATCAATAGTCACGTTAAACTTTTGAAAAATCTCTTGAAAGCAAAGCAAAGCATGTCGGTAAAGTTAGAGTTTTTTTTATCAAGGGTATTTCTAAACTGTTAAACAGAGCCGAATTCTGCAACACGAAACATCGAGGAGCAACGATTTCAGCACTATTTTTTCTACTGCTGATTTTATAAACCATTTAAGTCGTTGCCAGTTTTAATTGTTTAATGCTTTTACATTGTGAACAGTAATTTTTGAATCGGATACGTTTCTTAACGAATACAGTTTCGCATTCTCTCCACTAATAAGGTATTTGTTGAGCACTTGTTTAGACGTGTGGAACGCAGAGCTCTGCTATCTAAGAAAGGTGAAATTTGTATTGGTGTAACGATGTACTATGCTATTTTGCTCTTTAGGCAGTGATAAATCTCAGTAATGTTTTGCAGCCCATCACAGGCCCACGAAACAATGAGCGTGCGGGCGTCACTTGGCACTGCGTTTTGGCGCGAACGTTTCCCGCCTTATGATGACGAGTGGCGCGTGATTGGTGAGGTGTACTCATCTGCTGTATCAAGTATTGTCTTTCCTAACGTTTTGTCTTAATTTCATTTTGCCTTAAGCACACTTTAATAACTAAACTCTATCCCACATCTGTCATTTTAAACAAGTAAATCGTTTTTCTCTCGAGTTTCGTGCGGCCAGAACTCTCCTCTGTAAAACGGCGATAATCATCTCATTAAGAGATATTCCTCTTTAATACAAACGAAGCAGTCGCTGAATATTGATTTTTTTTGTCGAAATATGTGAAAATATATTTTTTTCTGATTTAGAATAAAATATGTTTAATAATCTTTTGTATGGCGGTAAGTGACCCGCTTGTAAGAAAATGATCGAGAAGTTAATTCATACAAAACGTATTCACAATAAATTTTGCGTGATCAATTCATCCGTCCGCTCATTAATTAAGGATTATCACAAGACTATATGCTGTCTTGCTGCCTATTTCGCACAGAGGAATTGTCAGCGACCTTTCAAATACGAAGTAGAATCTTTATCAAAATTATAGTTGTTCAGTGGATTTAGATAAGAATTGAAGTGCAACTGAACAACGAATCTCTTAACTCTCGCACTGATGTTGTTAATCTAGCGGAAATCATAGGTGGCGGCTTTCAAGAAATTTCAAGAAGTTTCAAGAAAGAACTATAAACTGCAAGATTGTCGTTAAATTTGCCATGATTTATAAAACAAACAACAAAAGAGTTACTAAATATGGGGCACCCGGTAGAAATCGTTTAGCATTGATCCAGGATTAAAATATCTTAAGCCGCTCTTTTAAAAATGAGCTACGCAGTTTTAACTCCTTGGCTTTGTGATCTTTGTCATTTTGGTAATATTTTACAAATATATTTTAACCTTGGATCGTACCAATCGACTTTTGAACAACCAGGACTCGATTAATGAAAGAACTTAGAACTCAGACCCCGTCGACGCATATCCGTTTTTTTTGAAAACGGAGATTTTTCTTCACTTACGGCTTTCGTCCACGTGTAAACAGCATTTTCGGGCACCGAAATTGGATACTTTTTGGAACGGTCTCCAAACTTTTAAAACCGGTTATTATGGAATCCTTGTGGACGAAGGTTTTCGGAAACCAAGATGTCAAAGGTAGGCTGTAGTCTATTCCGCAGCTAGTTGCCATAAACGGATTTATGGTAATCATAGACAGCGCATGCGTACATATTGTTGTAGCGTTTACGTATGAACGGCCAAAAATGATTACAAAACACTACGTTGTTGATACGTGAGAACGGGATCTGAAATCTATCTTTCGTAAACTACATTGGCAACCAAAGTTAACACATGTGTGGTACAATAACACGTACAGTGACCAAATGATCCAAATTACAAAAACAAAGCTGGTTTACACCAGTGACGCTGGCATGAGACCAGTTCAAGTCCAGGCCTCTAGAACTTAGCTAATTTGAGTTTAGTTTAGTTTAGTTCACGTAAGCTTCGTGCCTGCGTCTTGCATTCATCTTTTTGCGACGTCAATGCGAAATTTGTTATCAAAAACTACTGAAGTGGTACGAAATTGGCCTACTATTCAGTTTGTTTTCAATCTGTGTTTGGGATTTTGTGTTGTATACTGCATTGTGTGATCGTCAAATTTCAACTAATTCTTTTCCATAGAGAGTAAAAGTAACTTTTTTGTAAATGATATAGATTCTTTGGCAACTGGTGTTAACTGGTCGCGAAAAATTATTCTTTACGACAGTAGGAAAGTTGTGCCGATGCACGTTACAGATAGACACATTTGAAAAATACGTAATAAATACAAAGTATAGTGAATACTCTCGAATAATGGCTTCAATCCGCCAGGCCATTTTGAAATCCTTTTGGACAAATCTTGTAACTACTTTTTTTGCAAAATCTTTTACCCCTGTTTCCTACTATGCCATTTATAGAAAATAGCTTGGGAATTAAACCATCGTATTAAAGGAGGCAGAAACAGAAGTAAAATTTAATCGCATTTATGAACCAGTCAAAAATTTACTCCAAGAAGGCGAGTGGGAATTGCAACAAACGATGTACTAAGTGAACTGGTCCCTGATAAAGGTGATAGGATGAGGGAAACAAAGGGGTCATGAGCCTGTTTCACATATAATCGCAGACGATCGCATTCGATTGTATTCGATCGCGCAATATCAAGAGCAGTTGCATGTGAACACAATATTTACACCGAACAAAAGATCTTCCATGTTAAATGCCAACTACATGCAGTGCTACAGTCTCATTACCGTTAAAATAAAAGTAGCTGACTCAGTTTAGCCGATAGTTGCGATCGACAGCAATTATATGTGAACACTGGTTCTGAGCTGTTTACTTGAGTGCTTCTGCGATTGATCTGATCGCCTGCGATTGTCTGCGATTATATGTGAACCAGGCTTTACAATTTTACAGTTTTATAAACTTTTTATCAAAGTTTCAGGAGTTTCCAAAAATTATTGCAGCACTTTACGAAATATGTTTTCTTTAAAAAGATTTTCGAAGAAAGACAAAAAAATGGAATAATAAAGGGATATCAGGAGAGTAGGAATCGGGGATACACAACCTGAGGAGGGGTGGAGGTCGTAGGTAGTGTTTTCTTCTTTGAGTAAGCCACTGACTGGTGTCTAATTAGCTAAACTTTTCCCATTCCAAATACCAATTTGCAGACTCTTTTAAAATAAACTAAGCACTGTCGATATCAATATGATGGAAATTTATAACTTACTTTATGCCTGGCATTAGCTAATATTAAAAGTAGTTAAAACTTATCTCATAGATAATAAATTAGCCCTCTCCACTTTGAAATATCTTACACCGGAAATATCCATCCATTTAGAGTGGCGGGCAATCTAACCAAAGAATGTACACTGCTGTCTGTTAGCAGAGCCAATCCCGTGGCCCGGCATCGTACGTTAAACTGTTTATCTTTGATTAATATGTTTTGATCTCTTTTGAGAAAACTTAAATATCCAAGCTTTTTTTCCCTTTTAACTGATTCTAAATAATCCAGCTTTACCTAAAACCTTCTTGTTTCTTTTGTACAATTTTGTTCCTAATCCCTCACATTTCTATGGGTTGTAAGTTTTCTCAAAATCTGTGCGCATGAGTGCCTGCCTTGACCGCTGACCAGCTTGATCGCGTGGTATCGCGGTTCTCTTTGATACCACGTTTCTCGCATCTCTTTAAAATAATTAAAACAAACCTAAAAGTCCTTGATATCAAATGCACATTGGGTTTAACCAGTTAAAACTACAAAGTTTTCACTGTTGCAAAAACAGCAGGATGTGTGGAAAAGACGAATAGAATTTTAAAGAAGCTTCAAGCATTAATGTGTGTTTCTACGAAACTGCTTACACATTGAAACTTTTAGCTGAAACTTGTGTGCAACAACGATGCGAAACAAGTTTCACCAAGTGGTGTTGCACGGTGAAACTCTCGTTTTTTTCGCCACTGCTATCGTTGCAACTGTTGCAAAAGTAGGAAGGGGTTCTACTTTTCGTGAAACCTGTCTCGCAACGGAAGTTCAAAAAAGTTTCAGGAAACCGACTATGTTACACAGTGCAACGCCTACTGAAACTTGTTTCGCATCTTCGTTGCACACAAGTTTCAGCTAAAAGTTTCAACGTGTAACAGCGGCTTTAGAGTGCATCTGTGCTTTTTTCAACGATGACGTCAGCAGCACTCACGCGCACAGTACAGTATCAAGATGAAGACAAACGTCAGTTTTTAAAACTGACGCCCTAAAAGCTACCACACATTATGACACAAAACAAATAGCACAAATATCACGGGCCAGATTGTAGGAGAGCTCGACATCTGATGTCAACATGAATAAAGGCGAATAACCAGGGGCCTAGGATGAGTGAGGGAAGTTTACTGTCCTCTAGTCCTACTTCGACTAATATTTCATTATATTCAACAAAAACATTTTGTCTTGAAAGACACTTAAAATGTTAATTTTGGATTTGCAATATGTCATAGTAATATTGTACTAAAAATTGAATGCGTTGTATTTATTGAAATCAAAAATATAATCATTGAGTTTTTTCTATAAGGGTAAAATCTTATTGCAGCTTTGGGAAAGGTCCATTTCTTTTCATTTCTCAATTTATTTTACTTTAGTAATTTAAGAATTTTAGCGCTCTAGGAACTGTTAATTATTATTATTATTATTGTTGTTATTATTACAAGTGTCGCTTCGTTCAATGTAAAATCCGTCCCTCAAAATGAGCGCTTGCTTTTCTAAAAGAAATGAAGAATTCAGTTTTGCAAATATTTGCATAAAGTGCTCGGACGCAATTTGATAACAGTTTTCCCTTCAGTGAAATAAGAAATACACCTTTAAACAAAACAGAAGCGCCTGACCTGAAACAAATTAGGTAAGAGACTTACTCTCTTAAAACTGTGACCACGTGTCGACCAAAGGTAAATCAAAAACTCTGTTTACAAAAATTTAGGAAGCAACAAGTATTGTTTCAGATCATTCACTCTAAAATTAACGGTATCCGAGTTCATGACTAGGCTACAGTATTAAGCGAGCTTAATGAACAGTATTTGATTTAGTATAGATATCTAACATACTAATAATCAACAAAAATGTAATTAATCTCCAGAGTTAATATTTTAAACAAGAAGATTTCGTCTCCAATTCATAAAATTATAAACTTATTCTTTGAAACACTCATTATTTCATTATGACTCTTATAAGACCCTTAACTGATATTCTTGTGTGGAAATCATCTGCTCGGGTCACCCATCATTCCTAAAAGATTGTAAAAATAAAAAATCTTCAAACTAATCATGTTTTTAGCTTTAAATTGTTACTACTACCACTACTGCTGCTGCTGCTACCACTATACTACTACTACTACTACTACTACTACTACTACTACTACTGCTGCTGCTGCTGCTGCTGCTACTGATAATAATAACTACTATTCCTACAATTACTACTACCACCACCACCACCACCACTACTACTACTACTACTACTCCTGCTACTATAGCTGCTACCACTACTACTACTACTACTTCTACTGCTAAAATACTAATAACTACTACTCCTACAATTACTACCACCACCACTACTACTACTGCTGCTACCACTACTACTACTACTACTACTACTACTACTACTACTACTACTACTACTACTACTACTACTAACAGTACTTATGATTAACAAGCGCTTTGCCGCTACGCGGTCGTTTAATTTTACAGTCATTCTAATGATTTACGCCAAAAATTGCATTCCATCCAGTTTTTTCTTCTTGAAACTTAAAGACAAAATAATCTATTAACCTTCTCTCAATATTAAAACTTTTAGCGAAGAATGACGATGCCAACTCTTCGACAATCGAGGTTCATAAACATAACCTCTGTACTATTGGCCAGCCTCGTTCCCAGACTAAGTCCCAGGGCAATCGGGAAACGTCCTGGAAACGAGAATTTTTCGAGACGATTTGATGAAAGAAGTGTACACCGAAAACTATCATGATGAAGTATTATTAGAATATTTCGATACAAAAATTGAAAAAAAGAGAGAAACTTACAATTATCGATGTACTAGCATTGAAAGACCTAAAAGATAAAAGATCGAAGTAAGAAAAACCTGACGTAGTCACGTGTTCTTACGTCGTGTGCAATCCGAAAGCTTCGATTGCACGTGAAGAAAAAAATAGCAAGGCAAAAATAAAATTTAAAACACTTACTGGAATATGTTCCCCTTTCAGTACTGTAAACAAAAGACAAACAGTTAAACCACACCACGAAAGCACAACTATTAACTATTGGTAATGTTATAGTCTCGTCAGCTAACTTCCGTTCAATCACGTGAGCTGAACTGAGCAAACATTTAATGAATGTTTACCTTTTACAGCTCACGATATCGGCTTATAGCATGAAATAGTTACATTCAAATGAGGAAATTACTAATCGACGACAAAGCAATAAACAAACTTGATAGATGTACTTGTAAATGGTGACAAAAAGAGATAATGTCTCAGTTTTTAACTTAATTGAAACAAAACACTAAAACTGTATACAAGAAAGATGCAGGTTTTAAGGTACGTAAATTTAGGACACTTAAAAACGCCTACTGAAGAAGGGCATTAATATATATATATATATATATATATATATTTT
>JAOBYJ020080675.1:0-10771 GCA_025403565.2 Palythoa heliodiscus
GTACTCATTTTACCGACCCCGGAAGGATGGAAAGCTGAGTGAACTTTAGCGGGAAAGAAGGTCACCTAAATATTCAACCAGGCCGGGGATCGAACCGGGGACCTCAGGATTGGGAGGCAGAGATCTTACCACTGCGCCAACTCGCCAATTTTAGATTTAAAGGAGGGAACACTCACTGACTACTTGACACCAAAATGTTAAGGAATTGCTAAGCTTTGGAATAATGTTCTGATTCATATAGAAAAGCATGTAAAGTTTTGAGCTGTTATTATAGAAATAATGAATACATAAAATGAGTTCAATAGATATGGCGGATGGATGACGTCAAAATTAACTATACAGAACTGAGCGCTATGTTATTGTAACGAATGCATCACGATCAGATTTCATTTGAGTGCTCACTTTTAAAAGGCACACTTACGAACCGAAAAGCTTACCATCGATCCGAATGAAGGAAAATGACTACAATTTCCCACGATTTTAACCAACGTTAGAGCCACACCAAATTGATTAGGTCGACCGAATTGAATGAGGCACATCACAGCGCGAATGACATTTTTGAGTTTTCCAGCCTCCATCTCGGGCGGCCTGGAAACCTCGGCTGGATCTTGATTCATCATGGCGGACTTAGAAGTGCATTGCTCGACGTGTCGAAGACACTGCATTCGTACGTGTCCTATGAATTTCTAGAGCTCACTGTATCTTGGTTGCAACAAATCTGCCATTACTTACTAGTTCTTGGTGAACCAATTCGAACTTGAATCATTTGATTGCGGTTATGAGTTCCCTGCTGTCGCAGCTTACAACTTGTGAAAGCCTGAAGCTACAGTCAGTCGGAAAAGCCCAGAATGCCATTCGCGATGGGCCATCCAATTTGATCGTGCCTTATTCAATGCGGTCGTGTTGGTTAAAACTGTGAAATTTTTTTAGTCATTTTCAGCTTTAAGTGTTTCACTCGATCAAGGATGATCCATTTGTTATTGTTATAGCCTTCACTCAGATCTATGGTGAGGCATTTGGCTCAAAAGTGCATTTGCCACTCAAATTGATTGTGTTGCATTCGTTACGATAATACATCACACGTACTCGGTTCGGTATCGTCAAGTTTGACGTCATTCACCCGCAATAAATAAATAGTATGCATTATCGTTATTGCGTAAGTAAATGGACATAGTTTGATGGAGTTCAGACGGTCAGATCGGTTGTCCGCCATATTTTTTTTTATGTTTTCTTCCTGTTAAAATCAAAAGTAACTTTTTGCAGTCCTTTAAAGAATGAAAAAATAGCAAGCTGATAAATAAGTAGTCGATAAAACTTATAGAATCTTCATCATCACGAGTAACTCCGTGCAAGATCTTAACTCACACTTAAGCTGATAATAAAATTTAGATAGTAAAAGGAACTCGACCAATTCGCTGTCGAGGCCCTTTTTTTTCCAAACGAAGCTTTTCTCCACCTGCCAAAATCAAATACCGACCTTCCGAGACGTAATGTTTTCACCCTGTCGTCCAACGGGCCGTTATGGTGGACCTGCCATATTACTTTTAAGTCGAAATAATTTGAGAGTAAATATTTCTGAGTTGTTCACAACAAAATCAAAAACACCATTCTGTAGTGTAAACGTAACAGTTGTTAGCCAGATGTGACTTGAAACACTGAACACTCAAAGTTGTCACGGTATGGATTCAGGACAGTTAAATTTTACACTCCAAAATGTTAGAATTGTTGACAGCATAGCATTAAAAGACGCCCGCAAATGACTCTGGAATTTCAATCTGGCCGTTTGAATTCCCCACGAAAAACCACGTTTTCTGTAAAATAAAATTGTTTTAAGAAATTTAAAAATATTATATCGTATTTGAACGAAACAGCAAGTCTCGTTTTTGTCTAGAGTGTTAAGAAATGATTGCTCAAGCGAAAAGAGCATGAACGCTCTAATAAACCCCCCTCTGTACTGGTCCTAGAGATGGGAGTAGAAAACCCTCGGAATCAAATTGAGATCAATACGTGCGGAGCCCAGGACTTGATCCAGGGTCCTAGAGGTGGGAGTAGAAAACCCTCGGACTCAATTGGGATGAATACGTGTGGAGCGCAAGAATTAATTGCGGGTTTTAGAGGTGAGAGAAAAAAACGAATTAATACGTGCGAGGGCAGGACTTGATCCCGGGTTCTACTGTGAAAGAACCGTTTCAGATTAACCGGTTAGTTTCCTGAGATTATATTTTTTGTTTAATTGATCCAACAACTAGCGACAGCCGTTCAACAGTTTAATACAGTTCCTCTAGATGCCTTGAGACCTTGTAAATCACTTCCTTCTCCCTCCAGATTTGATATCGCTATGAGAAAATATAGAGCAAAGAACAAGTGGTAGAATTTAATCGTATTTTTCTCTCTATAACACCATGTTTAACAATTAGAATACGAGCTCGCAATTTCAATGATTTTTATTCAATTATTTTATTTAATTTTATTTAATTTAATTTAATCTTGTTTTGTTTTATTTCATCTTAATATATTATATTTTATTTTTGATAATTTTTTGTTTTTTAACAATTATACGAACAACCTCGTTCCCAGTGTCCTCTCTCTCTCTCGAGCAAGTACCCTTGTTGCGGCTGGTCACGTGGCACCCACAATCTGGCTGATAACATAAAGTGCATTTGAGGGAGGGGAGGAAACGTCAATTACTAACTTAATGACGAAATATATCTGCTGGGGTGAGAGGGGGGTTTATTCAAAGCAGAGTTCGCGCGTTCATTTAAATCCGCCCAGGTTTAAAAAGGTCAATGGCGCAAAAGTGCGAAACTCCAAAAAAATATAGCTGGACGATTTTAAACTGCTGCCGACTCTGCAGATTAGTTGTCGATTTTAAACATTGTAGAAATATCTTTAGTTCAACGAACAGAGCGCTTTTATTGACTGCAGAACTTCTAATTGGGAATTCACTTTCCCGGGACTTTTCCCTCCCTCCTACACCTAGATGGAATTGTTTTTACAGTTGACAAAATTAAGTAAAAGACCCATCCTCTGTGTGTAATTGATTTATACACATGGACACATGACCAGCCGCAACCAGGGTACTTTCTCGAGAGAGAGAGAGAGGACCCTGGGAACGAGGTTGTTATACGAATCGGATGACTTCATATTAGTTGCACATTTTTCGGACTTTTCAATATTCTTTACGATGACGTCACACGACGAAAACTTTTAATATGTAAATTGATGAACCTTTTTGTACGAAGGAATTGCCCGGCTCTTTTAGTCCCAACAATTTGATAAATTGTAAAACTTCTGCAGAACACAAGTTTTGTAAATTTCATTGACGTTTTCATTCTTCTTATTGATTTGGGGGAAGAAAATTGAGCTCGACGATGTTGTTGTTTACTACAGGTGCCTCGTAAGCGCGTACGCGTACACCACGACATCTGCAGTAAAAAACTTGTTTAATACCTTTACGGTAAGACGAACAGAAAATGAAATATATCATTGGGTTAATGGCGTGAAAAACGTCAGGGAGAATAAGGCTTGCATATTGAAAATAGATAAAAAAACACTTTTGTTGATTGTTCAGCTGCAACGAAAAAGTAGGAAAATAGAAAATCATTAAACCTAAGACGGTAAAAGGTCCCCAAAACAGAACGAACGCCAT
Organism: Palythoa heliodiscus; assembly: GCA_025403565.2. Lineage (NCBI taxonomy): Eukaryota > Metazoa > Cnidaria > Anthozoa > Zoantharia > Sphenopidae > Palythoa > Palythoa heliodiscus. Next base: position 3,650 of record JAOBYJ020080675.1, read on the forward strand.
ACTTATAATAATAAACATCATTGTTAAACGGAAGTTCTGTTTTCTTCTCATAATGGCGGCATTAGAACTGGTGGCATTTCCTGGTACCTTGTGTAGCATCAACTTGACAAGAATCACGGGATACAGGACCAACATGATGAGAAGGGGAAGGAAGAAAAAAAGCGATGACCCAACACCCCACCGTATACGCCACTGTTTTAAGGTTAATGTTTCATAGCAGCGTTGATGCTGTTCATTAAAACTGTAATAGAGCAGGTATGGACTGAACATTGCAATCGGTACTGCCCAAGTAAGTAACAAAACTACGATACGTTTTCTTTTGCTTTCTGCTCGGGCCCTCAAGGGGAATAGTACTCCAGAGAATTTGTAAACTGTGATAACCGCCAGGGATAACGTTGACACTCCGCTGGAAACTTCAAAGATTAATGGCAACAGCTTGCATAAGAAATTGCCAACAAACCGAGATACATAGCCTAATTCATTAGATGTAAGCAAATGATAAAGTAGCATAAAAAATGGGAATAATATATCAGAGATTGACATGTTAACTACAAAGTAGTTAGTAGATGTTCTAAGCTCCTTGTTTTTGTATACAGTCAAAATGACAACCAAGTTGCCCACAAAGGATAAAACGCTTGTTACTGACAAAGTAGACAGCTCTATTACCCCAACAGTGTTAGAGTCAACGCAGTCAGTGTACGGTATGTCTACCAACGGGGTGTTGTTTTGCATTTCATTAGCTGTGTCTCTCCCGGTAAAATCTTGGATTAATTCCTGATGTCAGCTTCTTACATAGATTCCGCTCCTGTTAATAAAAAAAACATGTTTCCTAGAATTTATCTCTGTTCTAAGCGACAACAAAAACACAAAAAAATACAGTAATAATAATAATAATAATAATAATAATAATAATAATAATGATAATGATAATGATGATAATTATGATGATGATGATGATGATTGCTGTGAGCGAGCGCTGCAAGTGATTAGCAACACTGATTTGACTGGTTACTTGTGGCCGAGTAGCCTTGGGAACGAGTTTATTAGCCAGCTCTGAAGTCGATTTATGGACGGGTTGGCTGGCTTGCGAGTCATGGATGATTTTGTGAACACGTACATTGGTCAGCGTCAACCGTCCTATCATTTCGAAATCGAATTTCACAATTGCACAAGCATTGACTAAAGTTTCACTAGCATCATTATAAATCGTGTTTCTAGGCAAAGTCAAGGATGGGCTTCATTTCTAGCTCTCTTTGAGCAGTATGTTTTCAACAACAAGTTGGCTTCAAAATGGAGCCGTGAGGTCAGAGAGAAGATTTTGTCACGAGCTAGGATTGAATTGAGAAAACTTTGTATTCAATGCCAGGATTGTTGGTCATATCGGTGTGGGGAAGGGAGGAAAGGAGAGAAGACAAGACAAGACAAGACAAGACAAGACAAGACAAGACAAGAATTGAAAAGAAAGAAAGAAAACAAAACAAAACAAAATAACAAAACCAAGGAAAGGAAAGGAATAGAATGGAAAGTAATGGAAAGGAAAGGAAAGGAAAGGAAACGAAAGGAAAGGAAAGAAAAGAAAAGGAAAGGAAAAGATCACAAAGATTCGCTCTCCCTTGTGATTCAGCGGATTGTACCGGAATTTCCAAATTATGCACTCACAAAATGACGTGCATTCAGTACATAATGTTGGCGCCCAATAATAACACCAAATTACGATGTTTTTTCCAATTTGATGTTGCTGTAAATTTGTGTTTGATGGCATTTTTTTGGCCCTCGGCAGTCTAGAATAGCTAGAATGCCTTCAATGATATGGTATGCTTTTGGTTCAGACAGTATATACCAATTGAATGTTAACCAAAGGCATATCATTTTTATGAACCTGTGCTCCAAAAAAAGTGCTAAGGTTTGCTAATTATGCTCTGGCAGTACTCGTTTTATAAAAATTATGCGCTTTTTCTCGTGCCAAAGATTATGCTAGCATAATCCGCCAAGGCCAAGTAGCAGGCAGCAAGAGGCTTGGGTACTAACGTTTTATAATGACCGAGAGAGAGCGAGAGGGAGCGAGTGAGTGCAGGTTCAGGTTCGGAAAAAATTCTTCTTTTCTGTAATAATCAATTCAAATGCAGTTGGTCTCCTAAGAATTGAGTAGCCTGCTTGGAATACCTTCGATAAATGCTGTGGATATTGACAAAATGTAAGTCAACTTTAATATTTGTTCCAAGCTATTCGGTTTTTATCGATGCTTCGCCATTTTAGCTAACTCTAAGTTCAATTGTGGTTAACCGTTGTTTATATTTGTTTTTAACAATGCTGAATATTTCCATATATTGAAGCGTTGTCAATTCTTTTTACTCTACCATAAATCTGAACAACTTTATTTCATGTTGCGGCTTCTTGTCAGTTACGAAATCAAGCGCTATCGGTTAAAACTGTTCTATCTTGGACTCTCATTGCATGTATACCTTCTCTCGGTTTAAGCCATTAGTACCCAGACCCTTTGCTCCCCGCCAGCCGTTCCCGGTTTATTAACATCCTAAACTGAATTATGAAAACAATCTCAAAATGCAAAGTTTTGATATGTCGCAAAAAAGTGAAAGAATGCTTCCTTCTTCGCAAAATATTTATTGGCTTTTGTTCACGTACATTTTAAAATATTAAATATTTGCACACTTCAAATCAATTCATAACAATACATCTAAATGTTCCTACATTATCGCATCGAAACAAAGCGTACCGCCTGCTTGGCAGGCTAAAATTTATGTAGCACTTAAATCCTAAAGTCCAAAAGGGCTTTACAAAGTACAAGTAATGACATAATATTAATATTTACATTAATTACATGTTAATAAATACATAATTACAGCTTATTAATTAACATCACGACGTCTCCATTTATTTTTATTGTTTCGATTCGTCCGACCGACCCAAAATTTTTGAAATATGCAAAAAAAGTAGAAAGAGCTATTTTAACTTTTAAAAGAGTTGATTTTATTTTATGGCCCAAGTAAATCATAATTTTTGTACGCAATATGTCCAATAAAATACATCAGTTCATCGTGCACTAATCTCACAAAGGCACCCATGCAGTCCGGACAAATGGGACTAGTTGTTTTATATTTTTTTTAAAAGAACAGCACTATGGTCTGTACGTTAAAATAAAGCAACATAAACATATCGTAAATATCATGCACGCAAAAGACTAAATACTCTATTGTTTTTCTTTAATTTTTTTACCCGACTGACCGACCCTATATTTTTGCTCGAAAACGTCTGTAGACATAAAAATAATTGGGGATAACCTAAATACAGATAAACACCCAATTCAACGCTTGCTGAAACGAAAACCGTTAAGTTCAGATTTAAAAACTTGTAGAGATAACAACTGCCTCGTATCTAAAGCGCAACGTTAAAGCATTCCATTGCCTAGGAATAGAAACGGAGAAGGATCTAAGTTTGGCACCTTAAGAAAAAGTAGATTGGATAAGCGAAGTGTTTTGGAGTCAAATTGTCGGTAATATATTTTAATTTTGGTGCCCATTCATTTAGGGCTTTAAAAGTGAGGAGAAGAACTTTATAGGATATGCACTAACTGTTAACTAGTGAAGCTTTTAAGAAAAGGCACAAGGGTAAAAATTAATAATAATTAAAATTTTATTATGTAGCATTTAATCATCTTTGCTTTGAGAGCTTTACAACAGTGACAATGACAACGATAACGATAGCGATAATGATAGTAATTAAATTATTATTATATTTCCCAAGAATAATAAAAATAGTAATAAAGAATAAAAGCTATTTATTAATAGTAATATATTATTAATAAAATTGATAATATTAATAATAATAATGAACAATAATAATATAGTATTTTTATAGCGCAGTGGCCTATTTAGAGATACTGTCACGCACTAAGAGTGCCTGGTGATCGGTGAACGCGTTAACAACGATAACAATAGGAAAAAGTTTGTTTTAAAACCTTAACGAAACGACGAACAAGAGATAAAATATATCATGGGGTTAATGGCCTGAAAAACGTAAGGGCTAAATTGGGTTGCATAAAGAAGACAAAGAACAGCACACACGTTCATTACGGCATCTAGAGCCACAAGAAAATACGTATAGATCAAAACATAAACAATAAACGGTCCCCAGCTCAGAACAAACGCCGTACTTATAACAATAAACATCATTGTTAAACGGACGTTTTGCTTTTTTATCTTTCTTCAGATAGGTATGCACCGTGATGAAAATCTGTGAATTTTTTGAGAGATCGTTTTAGAAAGTCTCTTTAAAGTCTATTAGAACGGAATAAATGTCTTTGAATATCTTTTATACTCATTTATGTTTTTAACTATACTCAGTTAAAAAATTGATAATTATAATATGGTCAACATTTCGCCAGCAATGTTTTCACATGATATGTCATGTTAAATTCACTCTTATTCTAATGTGGAAAATCTTGGAAAAAAACTTTTTAAAACTGATTGGAAAGGTCGGTGGAATCCTTTGAAGTTTTTTTTGTCATTAATACAAATTACCATGAACCCTGTCACTTTTTTGAACCAATTATTAAGAACTAGAGTGCATTTTAGCTTCGATAAGGTTAATCCCCAGCAGACACTGACCAGTACAATATAGACGTAAAATCAGTAGCACTCGCCGTACTGACCTCGCAGAGGTGGAAAGCTGAGATGAATGTAGAAGACAGAACTTCACGCAGATTTTTAACGGATCTTAAATACGGGACCTTGTGGCTGGAGGGAGATGTCTTATCCTTTTGCCAATGTCAGACCATGTAGTTTCGTGTAACTCCGTCCTAAATTAAAAAACCTGATGTAAGCGCAACACGGTACAAAAAAAAGCTTTTATAACACTGAAGATTTTATCTATAATCTCTTTAGTATTTATACCCACGACTAACTAACGTTTTTATTCTCGTTGGGATTTTGTACTCACGTTGTTTAAAAGACACTTGAAGTTTAGAGAGCTCCGCCTTGCCTTGTTTAATGTTCTTCTAATAATGATATCGATTCCGAGTTGGCTGATCGAAGAAATACAAAATACTGCTCGCATTTAAATTGTCTCTCGCTGGTTAGGCTCTTCATTAAAGTTTAATACCTGTTATTTTTCTTCAAATAATTTTTGAATAATTTATAAACTGCAAAATTTTAATTTCTCAAAACTTTGGCCTTTCAGCCAGGAGTTGCCAAAAGCGTTTTGAATCCTGATTCGCACGGTTTGAATCTGCGAAATAGAAACCAATTTTTTAAGTGAATTAAGAAAATGCATCTCATCCTTAAAGGGTTAAAATAAAAGGAAATAAATCGTGAAGGGTATCAAAATTTATTGAACAATCTTAAAATTGACAGATAATAAACTAAATTCTATTTTTATCAAACAACTCCCCCTCCCTTTCCCACCCAGAGTCAAGCTATCTCAGTGTGAAAAGAAAAACCTTAAAGTCTGGCGCACTGCCGAGGTGAATCTACTGTAAGCAGAAGTAGAAACGCATAACAACTTAGTGCATATGAAAAGAAAAACCTAAACGTCTGGCGCACTGCTGAGTTGAACCTACTGTAAGGAGAAGTAAAAACACATAACAATGGGATGCATATGAAAAGAACAACCCATAAGTCTGGCTCATTGATGCGTTGTGGATGCAGGTAGGAGTACTGAAACCAGCGAAACACTGTTGGATCTCAACAGATGCACTTTCCTTGTGTTGGTTTACGTTGACCGGACGAAAAAACACTGGTTTAAGATACAATTAAGCTAAATTTCTATTAAAACTTTGCCGTCATTGTTCCATAGTTATAATTTGAATTTCATTGAGAACTGACTTTCCAATATATAAGTGGATTCTTTCAAGACAGAATGTTTCTATAATATGCAGTTTATAATGTGCAGAATAATGAGAGTCGTGCACAATTTTGTTTGTATTTTAAACTTGTTCTACGAGCCGCTGCTTTGTACTTTGTACTATATGCACCATAAAACTAGAAGTTCCATGGCAGATTTGGCTGATTTTATCAGAAACTCAGATATTGCTCACATGTATACTGCATGCGGGTTTTACTCGGGACGGCGGATCACTGGGTGTCAATTGAGGTTCAAATGCGGCCAATTATGCAAGGTTTATAACCCGGGGCTGGGCGGTAATTCCCAAAAAATTGGGTAGGGGTTTGTGGCCCGCTTCCCAAAACCCTTACCCTATTCATGATCAAAATATGCAATTTTTCCTACCCTATTTATGACCCATCCAAAAGTAGAAAGAAGTTGCTTCTTAAAAAAACGAATTCAAGATTAGAGTCCCAAAATAATAATATAATAAAAAAAGGAGAAGAAGAAAAGCAGTAAACTAGTTAGTTTACTTCCCGGTCAAAAGTTGGCATCTGAGTCAGTGAAAGAAAAACCTAAAAGTCTGGCTCACTGTTGAGTTGAAACTGCTACAAGTAGAAGTAGAGGCTCCTAATATCTCAGTGTGGAAAGAAAAACCTAGAAGTCTAGCGCACAGATCTGAGTTGATGGAGTCCAAGTAGAAACTCCTAGTATCTCAGTGTGAAACGAAACTAAAGCACATATTGCTGCGGTGCAGCTGCAGGTAGAAAAACAAACAGACAGCGCCAGTCACTAAGGAAATACAATCAGAGGGCTCAACCCCAGATCAACCCCAGATCAACCCCAGATCAACCGATCGGTTTACCGTAGCGTTAAAGCGCCGCTCTCGCATAAGCGTTGCAGTTTGGCCTTGAATTCAATATAAGCACCGAAGTCAAATTAGCGCCTTAATTTGAATAGAGCTAGTATCTCCCTCCCCCCACATGTATTTTTATAACTTTATGGAAACACAGAAAAAAATGTTTCTATGTTTTAAATATCAAGTTCTTGTTGGTATCTGAAGTTGTAGGCTTTGTCGAAAGCCGAATTTCTTCTTGGTTGGATTTGCCTTCGGTGACCCAAGAGTCAAATTCGCCACGCTTGTAAAACGCCAGCTGCCTAGTGGTTTGCAGTCCTTGCCTTGCCAGCTGGGTTCAGTAACTATGCCGCGTAGTGTGTGCTAAACTACGGTCGAAGATTTAGCTCTTACCACTACTCTAAAATTCGAGCTAAAAAAAGTAGTTT
>JAOBYJ020080894.1:0-10766 GCA_025403565.2 Palythoa heliodiscus
CGCGTTAGTGAGAAATCGGTCCAATAACTTCCCGGTCTTGTATGGGAAGTTATTGGACCCATTTTTGGCCAATCAGCGTGCTTGATTTGGTTATTGGCCCTGGAAATTTGACTTGCCATGTAATAATTTAGTTTAATTGCATGCAGCGTTCAGTGCAGCTATCGCGCCAATACCATCTGGTTTTGGTTGTCTTAGGCCCGGGTCAAACATCGATCTTAGCATGCGTCGAACGAAATTGCACCTTTTTGCACATAATAAGCTCGACGTTTGTCGCAATTAAGATCGACGGTTTGAGTTTCGATCGACTCAGTCGTTCTAATGGACGTACGGCGTCGATTAGAACGGCGTAAGATCGACTTTGGGTTAAACGTCGATCTTAGCATGTGTTAAACGAAATTCATAAATAAAAACATGATAATGTATGTTCCACCCTCAACTTGAGTTTTTTACTCTTCTCTGTTGACTACATTTCGATCGACTGAATTAGGAGCGACGTTTGACTCAAGAGTCGAACGTAATTACTTTTGGTCGTAATTTCGTTCGACGCATGCTAAGATCGACGTTTAACTCGGGCCTAAGTTTTATACTGGGACATCTGAAACGTCTGTAAAGGGAAGGTCGGCTGTAAGGACATCTTTTCGACGCCCCTAACGAAAGATTTAGTCGTCTAGACCATAGTTAGTAGAGTTAAATGATTAGGAAACTCGGTGGCTTTCTTTGTTATGTCTTATTGTTCTCTCTTTCCCTATTGAAATATGACGTCGAAAGTGCACAAGTTAGAAAGGGTTTTCAGATGTAAATGAGCAAATGGACAATGGACTAACGAGCCATCACACCTAGAACAAACGATCATAACAGTGACGGTGCACACAACATGAAACAAAGCAGCATTGACATCGGCTTTGTAGTTTGCTAAGTTTCATAACCAGTCCACTCTACTAACTTTGTCTGGACGTCAGAGCCGTGTGCCTTATTTCTCGTTGTTATACAAAACGTTAAGGTCGTCCGAGATTACATTGATGTCTCAGTCGTCTTGGAGGACGGCTCTAGTAATAAATTCTTCCATTGACGCATGTAAATTTCATGTTTTTATTTCGGGATTTCCAAAAGGCTGATGTTTTTGTGTATACAAGACACAGCCGCTTTGGTCTCCGACGTAGCGACTGTCAGGTCTTCTAAATTCAAATCTGAACAGACATGACCTATTTATGTCGCTGAAAATGAATAACAAAACATTTACTGTTCATCAGCAGGATGCCTAAACCGTGTGCAATTCCACAATTGGTTTTGGCTGCATTAAATCCTGTACCAATTGTAGAACAAGTTTAGGTGGAGCCACCCACTAAGTGAACACAGCCGAACTAAACAACGTTAGTAAAGATTGTGCAACCTCGGCGTTGCATCATAGCCACGTGACTCTTCTGATGTTTGAGGATTCGTGGTTTTATCAGCTTGTTTTGTTCCTGAGCAATGCAAAAATGTGTTTTCAGATTTGATTGAATTTTAGCTTAAAATTTTTTAACTAAAAAGAAAATGTAGAAAAAAAGACTGAACTTCTTATTTTCTATACCAGTTAGAAAGGCTATTTTCCATTTTGGAATGACATTTAAGTGATGTGTGTTGATGTCCGCGGAGCCTAAATATCATTCCTGAGCCCTGTTATAATTGGAATCATAGGTAATAATTAAACAGAGAAAAAAAATAGGAATAGCTGATAACTCAAATACGTTTTAGGTATTTTTCAAAATTTCCGTGCATCGAAGGTTTTGCACGCATGGGTTACAACATGGAAATTGATTTGATGAAATATACGAATCACGTACAACGCTTCATAACGGGAAGGATTGAACAGGACATTTTTTGACTAAGTTACAGAGACAGGATTGGCAACTTTTTCAGGGACTTAAATCCAGAATACTTCCCGATGGAGCGTGGCTATTTATCTCTTAACAAACATGCGTGTTCGCTTAGTTTTTTCGAAAAGTGGTTACGAGTCCTCCTAGATTTGCCAGACTGCAGGAGAAAAAAATGTATGCAGACGCGTGCACACAATTTAAGCATCCTTCCAATAATGCTGAGTTACTGATCTCAGAAGTAAGCAGCTATTTGTTTAATCATATTAGAATAAAGTTACAAAAACTTAAAAAAGGGGCTCAGCTTCTGATAACTACCAGAAAGGGATCTTTAAAATCCACAGTTGGCACAGTCAGTGTCCACGGATTATTTTAATACATCAGCTGATGTCTGACCGGCCGGTAGAGGACTTGTATGAATTCGGAACCAGTGGGTTAAGAACTCTCGGTCATACCGCCTCACAAAAAGGTTATAGAGTTCATAAAATTGAGCCTGTATCAAATTTAACATGAGGCCCATGGGTGGGAACAGACAAAAAGATTTGATCCATAGTTGCTTCGGGGCATTGCGACGCCGGTATGATTTCTGTTTTCCGCCTAGTTATCTTTCTTCTTCCTCTCTTTTGATTCCTTTTCTGAATTCTCAAAATGATTTAACCTATATATAGATGTGTTTTTAAACTATTTCGTGTTATTGACAGTAGTGAGCGAAAAGTGATCATCAGATGTAGTAAGATTTGAAAATCAGTCCCCTCAGAGCGTTTGCGAATGCTCCGACTGAGTAATTTGTGTAAAGGGTATTGTCTTGGTAAAACAGAGGAAATGGCCCAGACAAGAAATTATTATTATTTCAACGATATATTGAGAAATATATATAGAAAAAATATCTCCGAATTCTTTCTATACTTGGAATATTCAATATTCATTTTAACCAGGCGTACGCAAAACTAGTAAAATAGCCGTAAGGCGTTAAAAATATTAGCATTTTTTGCTCTCCGTTTCTTTTCTTTTTATTTCGCTTAACTTTGTTAGTTTACATTTAACTTTAGTTTTGTGAAGTATTCTGTTAGTGTATTAATGTAAACAAAAACAAAACAAACACAATGTAAAATGTTTAAACTGGTAATTTTATAATATGGGGATAATGAAATATATCAAAGTTCTAATTACCGGTACCCGTGCTGTTTAAAAAAAGTACCAGCCTGGGATGAGTTGTTTAATGGCTGGTTAATTCTAACCCTGGATTAAAGGAAGAGCTTCCTCGTCATTTCAGAAATTAGTTGTAAACTGTAAAGGAAAGTGTGATAAGGAAAAGGTTTGAGGACAAACGCCAAACCGTGGCTCCTTAGAGATGCAAGGTGTAGCTTTGGTTAGCTTACGGTTTAGCATCCGTCCATTAACTATTAATTCAAAAAAAAGATTTCAAACATTCTAAACTTTGCCAAAACTCCAATTTTTCTAATAAATCAATATTTTAAGCAGTATTCCACCCCGAAAACAAATCATCAAAAAATTTTGAAATATTGATGAGTTCTTCTCATTTACAGATCTACTTCTCAATGATGAGAAATTTGGAATTTCTAAATATTCACTGAGATATATGAGCCAAAATGTCCCAAAATTTAACAAAAGCCTAGGAGTCGAACTCGGGTCGTAGAGGTGGGAAGCGCGAGTGATGACCGCTGCGCGAACGTGACTCCCCAAGAGCCCCTTTTTTCGTGCAACTTGTCTCGCAGCATCATTGCGAGACGTGTTACACGAGCCATCACAGTATGTAACACCCCATGCAATGGCTGAAATCGTTGCAAGACAAGTTGCAGACATCGTTGTCGGGAATAAATCCAGTTCTACTTTTTACAATGATTTTAGTTACAATTTTAAGTTGCAGGACCCATTGCGCCAGTTCGCGTAACTCGACTTGTAATGGCGTTGCAAGACAGGCTGCATCAAAGTTAGTAAAGTGGACTGGTTATAAAACTTAGCAAACTACAAAGAAGATTACAATGCTGCTTTGTTTCATGTTGTGTGCACGGTCACAGTTATGATCTTTTGTTCTAGGTGTGATGGCTCGTTAGATTATTGGCCAATTGTTCATTTACATATCAAAGTCTTTTGTAATTTGTGCAGGGTCAACGTCATATAACAATAGAGAAAGCTAGGGAGAACAAAAACATAGAACAAAGAAAGCCGCCACGTTACCTAACCATTTAACTCTAATAATGTTTTATGGTTGCATGAAAAATTACTCCAGTGTAACTTTACCTTTAATGCCTTCATCATCCACGTAGAAACCCCAAAGAAAGTTAAATTCTTGATCTTAGCTTCTGACTGTTTTTTTAACAAATAATAACTAGGGGGTGGGGGTGGAGTTGTAGTCTCCCAAACAAATATTTGAAGAGAGTCATCCCCCGTTTGGCATTACTGTGACGAAAACCGCTAGAACAGCATAAAAATTGTTAGGACAAACTGATTGAGTCTCGTGATCTTTTTACAAACGCTCTTATAAAGATTAAGAACACTTCAGATACTACACAGCTTGAAAAGAGCCTTGCATGCATCAACGAAAGCTACACAGATGACCTTTGAAACTTGAGCAGGATTTTGGGCTTGGATTATTTGTAATTTTCGTTAAAAAGGCAAAAACTACTACTGCTTTTAAGAAAACCCTTCTTTGATAACTAGATTTGTATTCCGTTTTATTTCTGGTATGGGAAACAACCACAGCTTTTGAAACAAGCCTACTGGTTTTCACCTGTTTAACCGTAGTCGTTGAGATGACATCTTGCACTGCAGCTAGGCTCTTAATAATCCTCATATTGCATAAAACAAAGAAAATGTCTAGCAATATCATTAAAATTATGTAAATTTTAAAAAAAACTCGTTATCTAAATTGTCAGGGTGATACTGTTGTTTGACATGTCAAAGGCGCGTGTCTCGTTCTTTTTGACACATAAATGCTCTTGACACTGTATGAAGTTGCTCACCGAGCAAATTTCATCACAAAGACTTAAGTTAAACTTCAGCCTTTTACAAAATGTTTACGTTCTTAACATTTATAGGGTGGAAATTGTTCTGAAGTGAGCTATTGTAAGGATAACAATTACACGAGGGATTACTAAATTAGGTAAACAACTCAACTCGTGGTTTATATCATTGGTTTAAACAGGAAATTTAACGTTGCAATAATTGCATCATGTGTAGGGCCGCCGCGGCAGTTATCGTCAGGAACAGCATGATCTGATGTTCCGCAGTCATCGCAAATAAACTCGCTCGATAGCGGTCATTTAGTAACACGATACCTGGACTCGTTAATGATCTCTTGATTGTAGGGGCGGTGCTTAAGGTTTAAAAGAATGTCGTACACTCAGTTTGCGCTGGTTCTTATAACACGGGCAAAGAATCTCGCCTAAGGATGAGTTCAAAAGAGGTCAGTAGGCATTCAGCTCGAGATAAAAACACCCCAACAACAAGATATCATTTGAGGCCAATTTCCAGAGAAACTCGCACCAAATTAGCCGAGTTAGCGGCTCTGGCGGAGGAAGATGAAGAGTTTTGCAGTCACTGCTTCAAAGACACCGCGAAACACAAGAAGTACGCACACATGAGAAGTTCTCGGGACTGTGCCACTGCTCGCGAGAGAAACAGAATGCATCTCTTAAACCGCGCTTTCGACGAGCTGAGAAAGGTCATTCCCAGATCGAGCTACGACGGAGATGGAGAAAAACTTTCTAAAATCGCTACTTTGCGGCTCGCGATCCACTACATATCTGTCCTGTCGAATATATTGGAACAACCAGAAGAAAACACTGGGGCTGATATTGATAATGGAGAGGTCGAAAACGAGTTTGTTTCTAAAAAAAGGCGAACTGAAGAAGGAGAACAAGCTGAAACAAGCCCCCAGAGCTCTTCCGAAGTATATACTAGCAGTTCAACCGATTACGAATCCGACAGCTCAAGCGACAAGTGTTGCTTTGATCCAGGTTTGTTGTGTTTTCTGTGCACTTTAAACTATCTAATTGCTGCCCGAATCTATAGTCGTGCCCTCTCGCTATCAAACTAAAGTAATTCTACTCGATCAAGCAAGATCGAAAATACAGAGCTCACTTAGAAGATTTGTACAAGAGCACTCTGCGGAAATCCCAAGGTGTTAACTAAAATTATATTTTCACCTTTAAACGAATTCGCTAAGCCCCTTACAAAGAAATAGACTCGTTGAGTTAACACACCGTTTATTGTTATTTACACTATAATATCACATAAAACTCGAAAGTTGGTCGGTATTAACATTAGGTTACTTTATCAACGCCAGTTTCGTGTTTGAGAATAAAAGAGTGTTTATTTGTTTGTTTGTTCTGGCACTGAAGAATAAAAGTTTTTTGGGCTGAAATTTTTGGTTTAATGGTGGCATGAGAAAACCAAATTTAATTGAAACAGAGTGTGGGTGTTGGATTGTTTCAAAACCGAATAAACGGTCAAAAAAAGCTACATGGCATATTTCCAATTGCGTAAGTAAAAAGTTGAGTTTATACATGAATGATCTTTTGATCATACCAAACACTCAAGTTGTATAATTTACTCTTCAGTTTAGGTAGAGTTAGATATCTTAAGAATTTGCTGGCTAGAGTCAATGTACAAAGTTCTTAGTCCAAAGGTGCTAATGTTATTATAAAATGCGGTCGACAAATGTGCCAAATAACCACACGGGTAGTTTTTTACCTGTTGTATGACCTTGGTTTTCGTTCACTACCAAGTGTCAAATCGCATGAAATTATAGATAAATCCTTTTTAATTTTCTTTACATAGTTTCCCTCTTTTCATTCAACTACAACAACAATATTACCATAACTGTATTACCATAACTATATTCACTTTAGACGTGGATGTTTCTGAGCTAAGATACGAAAGGTTTCTAGAGTTGGACACAAATGTCAGTTTTAGCCCCATGTAAACTAACAATACTGTCTTAGTCAATTACCCAGAAACACATACACTGTCAAAGAAGTCTTACAAAACACATACAAAACACATACAAAACACAAGTCATATACTTTATAATGAAGAACATGGATAAAAGATAAAGGGCCTAATCAAAGTCTATAAAGTTGTAACTTTGTTTGAGAACTTCATAACTTATAAAAGCAAAAAAATTGAACAAAAAATACTGTAATTTTATGGATCTGGCAATGTTTTGTGATTTATAGAATTGTGGAATTACACAAAATTTATACACACAAAATTTTAGGGCATAATTTTTGTAAGGTTGAAATGAATGAGATATCTAATAAAAATCTCAATCAAATCAAAACTCTGTTTGAGGAGTTCATACCACAACTCCTCAAAAATTGAAATAAATATACTTAAATTTGGTAAATCTAGCCATTTTCCGCACAATAACAGAATCGTTGAAGTACGTATGCTTTGGGTAACACGATAACTAAGTACAACTGTTTTTACTAAAGAATAATGTTCCAAAACTCTAGGTTCTAATGAACCTTGTAATGAAACTGGCATTAGAAGTGTCACTAAAATTCTACATCATCTCTTTCAGCCTCCCCAAATCAGAAAATGTAGATAGACCAAGGTTTTAATCTCAAATCAAATAAGAATCAATTCCAACTCGACGAAATTTATCATGAATTCATTTGGCCCTGAAAAAGAGGATTTTCAACTTAAGTATCTGTGATTTTTAGTAAAACTCTTTTAGAAAGAATCATTCATATCTCCAAAAGTTTTACTTTATGTTCCAATAGTTATTTAAACTATGCTTCTTGTTTATGATTGAGAGAGTTTTTGTAAAAGAGTTGTGATTTCAGTTCCACTGGCAAACATAAAGAAAAGTAACAGAAACATTTTAATATAACGTTAATATATTGTAAAACTAATAGCACTTTTATGGAATATATAACACCTTATCATACATGCAATAGGTTTTCTCTTATTTTCTTTTTTATTATATAATACAGGCTTTTCTCTTTTCCTTGCAATTTTCTTGCAGTCATATACATTTCAAAATAACCTTCCTGTTTTCTCGTATTTTTTACTCATTATACAATAGGTTTTACTCTTTCCCTTCCAGTTTCCTGGGTCATGCATTCCAAAATAATATAAGAGGTACATATAACATACTCTAAAATTGTAAACCTAAAGAGGTATCATTCCTGATTGTGATACTGATAGAGATATCATCTTTGTTACATGATGTTGTTTTTTACTTCAAACTTAAGAATCCTATAAATGTTCGTGATGTTACTAAACGCCATTTACACTTTCTGTTACTCATTCACGTACAATAATGTATTATTCAGCTATATCAACATGATTTAAGACCCAGGTTTTAGGTTTTTATTGACCGCTTCTACGGTTGATAAACCTTTACAAACCATCTGGAAATGCTTAGGCTTAGTTAATTGGCATCACACAATATTACGTGCGCTCAGTACGAGATGAGGGTAGTTCAAATACGTGAAAAAAATTGCTCGCTTCAATTATTGATCCTAACGTCTTTTACATAATAGAATAAGATTCAGATTTTAGATTTGCAATTTTCTCTTAAATACGTGTCCTTTTCGGGTTGAAAAAGCTATATCGGTGGTAGATTAAAAAGCATAGCTTGAGGGAGAGTTTTATTGTCCAATACTTCGGTCACTCGGTATCGTCTTAAAAAGAAACTGCCGGCAATGACAACACTGCTGATGACTGTGTAAATACTATTTCGTAAAAATAACAACCTTAAGCAACAAAAAAACAAACAATTAAATTTTTTGGCACTCCATAGATATTGACATTTTTAGGGAAGAAAACCTATATCAAAATTGAGTTAATCTAATGAGTTGGGCGTCAGACAATTTAACCGAGCTAAACGGTTAGGATAAAATGCAGGCGGAACTGGGTTTAATATTATCCGGTTCAAACAACATTCAGCAACAACAACTTTAAGTCGTAGCCCAAAAACAAAATAAAATACAAGCTAAAAGAATCGAGTGTAAAGCTCCCTGAAAGGATTAAAAGCTAAACAAGTCTATGAGCCAGGCAAAGTAATGCAAAACGTATTTTGCACTGGCTAGACGGAGGTTTTACACACGCACTTACATACACATACACACACACTTACATACACATAAAACTAATGTAATCATAGAAAAAAACACATCAGCCTTGCTAATCGCCCTCTTTGCAGTCAAAGGACTGAATTGCGAGGACGCGGCTCAACGAGGTCGAACCGCTAGCATTTTAAAGGCGCACTCATCACATGCACACAAATACGGGTTACAGACACATACACAATGGCTGCCATTCTATGGCCCATGTACTACCTCGAAGCACAGCACCACAGTCTGATAGAATAAGCTGGGAGTCGATTTTGCTGAGGGAGGAAAACCGGAGTACCCCGAGAATAACCCTCGGAGTCAGATTGAGATCGACAAATTTCACCTCACGTCCGGAACCCTGGAGTCGATCCCGGATCTTAGAGGTGAGAGTCGCGAGTGATAACCGCTACGCCAACCTGGCTCTCCCATACTAAGATATCTAAATAGATTAGTAACCTTTTCAAGTAGAACAACAAACAAACAATGAAATGATGAAAATACAAGGTAAGAATAAGATACATTGTAAAAAAAAGGTCTAGTTCTCAAATATATAGAAATTAATCCAAAAATTGACGTATAAAATTTTAGTTTTTGTTACAAATTGGAGCTCCTTATATGTAGTAACGAGCTGGAAAAACACCTGAACTACATTTTAGCCCCGAAAAGCGAATGTTAAATTTGTTCAAATATTATTCATGAGATATAACTTTTTACTTGCAGTTGTAGAGCTTAAAATCTAGTAATAATCTCCCGTAAAAAAACCCCCAAAGTTTGATATTCTTAGTAAGTGAAAATATTATGGCCAACGAAACTTTGCTTTGATTATGAACTGACCTCTGAGTTTTAGCACCAAAACGCGAATGTTAAATTTTCCATAATCTGTACATGAAAAAGGAGTTTTTTCTTGCAAATTTATTTTATTCTGTTACAGAGGTAGTCACGTTTCGGTTCGTTTTTTGGCAAACCCAAATTTTGATGTTTTTACTCAAAATATTGTCCATGTAACTGTACCCAATTAGGCGGCCTCGCGCAGCATTTACTTCGTGTTGGCCTTTCTTCACAAACATCTACTTAACCGAGCTAAAAAATCATTGTTTTCGAAATCTCGAAGCTGACTGAACACAAACCAGATTTTCAAGCTATTGGTTTAGCTACCAGAAGCTACGCTCTGATTGGTCAGTTTTGAGCCTGAGATGTTCTAATTGGTTCACCAGACGTTTGAGGGGAGGTAGCACCAAGGAAAATATTTTTATTCTAAATTCATACTTTTTATTATCTTTCTAGGCGTTTGGTTTTATGATATCATAAACCAAGAAACAGATACAAACAACGCGAGCTTGGACGTCAACGGCTTAAGGCTGAGTTGCAGTATCTTTGCCCAGCGGTTTTACAAGAGATAAAAGGAACAATGCCATGGCCTATTGGTTTGTCTGAAGCGTGGATAAAAACTTTGAGTTGTGGTTTTGTTCATTTAGAGAACTAGAGACAAACTGCTACATCATAAAGACTTTCAATGAAAGACATGATCTGTTACTTTGAATTTGCAGTAATTGGCAAGGGTCGAAATTTTATATTAACTTTATTTAGATCTGGACACAGTTCAAACAGATGAAAGGAGATTCGCAGAGAATTTTGATGCCAAAAATATTGAAAGTCGTATTTAAGAAAGCGTTTAATTTAGTCCAGAGAAGTGAAAAACTAATGTGAAAAACCTAAAATTACTAAATTCAAAGGGTTTGATGTAATAAAATTAACATATCATTAAATTTGTATTCATTTTCATCAAATCATTTAAATTTATATTACAATAAACTGTGTAGATCGG
>JAOBYJ020081005.1:0-10761 GCA_025403565.2 Palythoa heliodiscus
TTTATATTAAAAATATAAGAACCTATTTTAAGAACCTAGTTAGCCTAAATTTGCTTTAAGTACCATTTATATAAGAAACGGTTTAGGCTAACTGAAAAAATCTAGGTTCTTATACGCGGGTTTTTACTGTACACTTTCAATGAAAATGTTTTAAAAAGTACAATCAAACAATACGAAAGGCATCAGGGTAGGTGATAAAGATGTACCCTTAATAAAAACAACCTTAAGCGTTCTAAAGTGGATAGTTTACTGGTGCTAACACGTGTCAGGAAGTGCAATCGATATTTGTTACCTTGTGGCAGTTGTAGAGAAGTGCCCACAGGGCGGAAACAGCAAGACACCTTACATATGCGCTGCTGCTTTCTAGGCACTGAATCAAATACTGCAGAAGATCATCTACAAAGGGTTCAATTAAAGTCAGTAATGTAAAAGTGTTCGTCGTATAATTCACTAACTTAAAACACTGTTATTGCAGCAAAATAAAGTAGCTGAGAAAGACCTACAAGTCACAGTTTCAAAAGCCTACAATACTGTATATAGGAATTGAAGTAACTTTTACAAGAAAAATTATCAGTTCTACTGCGCTGCCTCCACGGCAGCCGTGGTTGGCGCAGTGGTAAGATCTCTGCTTCCAGCCGCAAGGTCCAGGGTCGGTACCCAGCTCGGTCGCGTATTTTGCATTTTTTGTGACACCGTTTCCGCCAAGCTGACCCAGCTTTCCATCTCTACGAGATGGGTAAAATGAGTACTAGCTTTTGCTAGAGCTGGCTAACCTGCGACGGATTACTGTCCCGTTCACGGGGAATCAATGACTCTCATCCACTTAACACTACAGAAACTGGAGATGAGCACCGTTTCAAGTGGGCCAAGAGACTCGTAAAAGAATTTAGTTTCCAGCCTTTAACTTTACTTCAGCCAACTAATTAGTAATTTCCTACGAATGAAAAAGTTGCTAGGGCTTTTTGAAAACTAAAATTAGAATTGCAAGGAAATATGCAACTCCTTCATGATTCTTCAAGCTGGAAAAACTAAAAAGTACAATGCCAGGAGAACTTACCCTTTGTAAGTATTAGTGCCTTGTTGACGCTGTGAAAACATAAGTTTCTTAATACTAGCAGAGCTTTCTCGTGCACCTTCCTTGGACCTTCCAGCCGCGCTTGCTCCAACAATATATTCACTACTTCGTGAGTCTTAAGAAGCATCAATTGTCCGTCCGGAAAGAACGACATATTCACTAAAAGCTTTAACCAAGAATCTGCAACTGTTCTGGACAGTGATTTACCAATTTGGCGAGAGTGGCCTCCTTTTAATGGCTTTAACTTGGTGAACTGCGACAGAAAGTTGTTCTAAAGCAGGAGTAAACAATATTTAAAATAGAACACAAGAAAGCATCAATGCATACTGTATGTATATGAAGCAAAATAACAGGAAAGGGGTCTCACCGTAGGAGACCCCTTTCTTGCTAATGCGCTTCATCTTAACTATGTCAAGAATGAAATCTTGAAAAAATCAGTCAATTTATGGCTCCGTGGGTCAAGAGGCAGCTCAAATTTTTTTGAAACTAGATCAGAACAGCTGTTTTGGCCTTAATATTAATTCTAAACAGGAAATCGTTAACTCTTTTACTACCAAATCTGTCCTAATTTTTTTAGTGAAAGTGCCGTTTTCACGGTTTAACAAAATTTAGGCGTTTGGATGGGCGGCCAATCCTTCCGCCCCGCTCCCTCTGAGATTTCAAATTTGAAAGTTTGAGATAGTCGTTTTTTTTGAGAACTTTCACATGTCTTTAGGCATTTGAAAGGGCAGCCGTGTTGTGCACAACCCCCCCCTCCCTCTTGACATTTTCTCGAGCCTTGATATGTTTTTTTGAGCCTAGTGTGCTGCAACCTGAGGTCTTTTCAGATGTATCAAAGCTATTGTGACGTTAAAAGCGCATTAAAGCTATTGTGACGTCTCATTTTAAAACAAAATCTCACACTATAGTGGTTGTTTTGAGTGAAAGCGTATTAACAGGAAGCAAAATAACAGGAAAGGGGTCTCACCGTAGGAGACCCCTTTCCTGCTAATGCGCTTCATATATTAGGTACAATCAAGATAAAATAAGTTTTTAATAGAAATTCTTCAGAAAACTACGTACTTGTTTAAGAATAGGCAATCTATTTCTTAAAGGGGAACTCCTGGGTAAAAGTAAACTGCTCTTGTTTTGTTAACTTAATAATTTATTTTTGATTATGATTTTGATTATTTAGTACCCTCAACTTCTAGTACAGCTGAGATTTGTAACTTTAAAACTGTGAAAACAACAAATTGAAAGTCCGCCATCTTGAAAAAACATGATGGCTCAGACAGTGGTCAGCATAACTTCAAATTACATCATCGTGTCAAGATGCTCGCAAAAGTCAAGATACCATTTACTTAATTGCAACATTTTCAAGATTGTTGGTTTTCAGTATGTCATAGTGCAATTCAGATTTGAATGATTTGGAAGAAATCCAACCATATCAGAAACTGCTGCACTCTTTGTTGATGTGCTTACATCACAAATGACTACTGACCCTTGTAACGTGGCTCAAATCTTAACAAAATGGCAGACTTTCAATTTGTTGTTTTCACAGTTCTAAAGTTAAAAATCTTAGTAGTACTAGACGTTGAGGGTATATAAATAATCAAAACAAAAGAAGTTTACTTTTACCCTGGAGTTCCCCTTTAAATCAAAACATCCAGTTACCCTTGATCAGATAAGAGGTTCAATCTGCTCAAAAATGCCACAGGTGTCTTATTAATAAATATTGTAAATATTTGTTTCAAACTTTTTTCCAGAGTAACTCAATAAAATATATTTATTTAGCACCAGGATACAAGACCAGTTTAAAAACCACATACTCTCTTGGAAAAAGTTTTAACATTCATTAGCATTTGTTAATGTTTTTTTTCAAGAAATCACTGTATAAATGGTACTAAAGTTACATACTGTCACTGGTCACTGTGTCATTTCATAATGGTAATAAGTGGCCATCATAATTTTGGTTACTAAAAAATAAACTTTAAATACCCAGAAAGCTCTTCAGACCCCTTAAATGTGTTGTATTTTGCTGCTGTTCGTGATCAAAGTTGTTATTAATAGTATCTACATCTACATTTATTAAAGTCCATCAAAGGGAGTTCCCATCACCGATAGACTATAACAGAAATCTAAAATAACAAATGAAATGCTATGTACAATATATAAAAATATGAATACAACTAGTATAAATATGATATAAAATATCACTGTATAAATGGTATAAAACTTAATTCTCCGTAAAAATCATTTAATGTATGATGATAAAAATAATCACTTTTGGTTGACATCTTCAGGTTGAAGATGGTCATGTCAGCCGAAGACGTTTGTTTTAATATCATTATCGTATAACATTTTTAGCCTGTCTTTTAAATAATTAGAATAGAGTAAATAATACCTATAATATTATGTGCCTGTTAAAAGGTTCCATGTAAATTAATTTTCTTTGGGATGCACTAAAACATTGAAGATGATGATGAAATTTACTAAAAATTCATATTATTAATTAGTTTGAGACAAAAGACTACTGTAGATTGTGTTAGTGGCTTTTGATTAACTTTTCAATAATACCAGCTATGGAGGCAGTAAATTTAATATATGTCTTGTTTGGACAAAATTCATCATAGCTTTGTAAAATTTTGTAAGAAGGGTTAATTGAATTTGTACAATAAAATGTCAAAATAACATTTTAACAATAATAATAATAATAATAATGATATTAAAAACACTGAAGATGATCAAATGATCGAAAACGTTTTGAATTTTTAAACCTTTTTATAAATTACAAAATTTTTTAAGCATTTTAGACATTTTTACTACTAATAATAATGGTTTAATGACTCTCCACTGGGTGGCTCTTCTAAGCCATAAAACTAAGTTACTATAAAATAAATTAAGTTACAAATCTTTAGATATATATAAATAATATAAAAGTTATTACAAACATATTAAAAGCTATATGGAATAAGAATACATAAGTACAAGCTGAAAGATGACATAAAGCTTTGAGCACTTAATCAGACGATCTGTCATTAGTACCTTAAAATATGATCTACATCTAGCGTAAAAATCTTGAGGTGCTTTTAAAAATCTGATAGTGCTAGGAAGATTGTTTAAAACGTTTGAAGCACTGTATTTAAAAGTATTTGAAGTAAAATTAGAATATTTTATGTTTATGGTATATATAATTATTCTTGCTTTGGACCTTCATGGTGTTTTATACAATAGAATTAATAAATTTATTTATTAATATTCAGTCAGTAATATTCATGTTTTGTAGTTTTGTTTTTATGAGATGATCTGAATAACATGTTCCAATATTGAACCAAGCTGAATAGACTTTAAAGTAAGATAAGGTTTCCCATTCAATGGGATGTCTTGCCATATTGAATAATCAACTGTAATTTTAGATAAGAAATTCAGTATCTATTATTGATGACAAGAAGGAAATCAATACTGTTTTTGAATACATTTAATTGAAAAGACCTGGTTGCTCAGCATGAATCAAAGATTGTAGGCCAGTCAGATCTTGCTGCATTTAATTTTATGTGGTTACAGCCTGGATAAAAGAGTTTGGATCATATTTATTAATTGTGGCCATCGTCAAAATATGTTTTTTGGACTTAAAACACAAAAGCTTTTCAGATAATTTCATATGGTAAGAAACAATCCTTGTTATTGAAAATATTTTTGTTTTACAAAAAAAAATATGGAATACAAAGGAATATTAATAACTGTGATCTAGCAATTATTTGATTCTTAATGCCAGAGTGCCTTGTGTTTAAGGCTTTCTTTCTTGGAGAGATTTTCTAAAAAATGTGTGTTCATAATCAGGAATTCCTATTTAGCCTAAAGTAAAGAAGAGCGATCAAAATTCTGTTCAATTTTAAAAAATATTTTCCTCAAGATGGCCTCCATTCTGCAAAATATAGACACTGTGAAGTTGCAGTTTTGTTGAATTTCTGTAAGTTATCATTATTTTCTTAAATTTTACAGTAGAATTACCTGATTTAAAAATAAAATATTCTTATGAATGTTATTTTAGTACAAGAGAAACCTAATAAAGAAAGAATTTTGTTAATATGTTAATTTTTTTAAAACAGACTGCTAGTTTTGATAAACAGACTGATGTATCTTTATGATAACCATCATACAGATTGCCAGTCATTTTCTCTTTTTGTCTTCAGAATACAGAATTACATGTAGTGTGCAAGGAATTGTGTTAATTTTATAACTGCATAGTTTTCCAATGTAACTTGTATTTATTTTCTAGAAAATAAGCCTGTCTGTGTGTGAACCTATATATAATAATGTTTACTTAACAGCTTTTCATGTTGCTATGGATTAATCAGATGACTTAGCAAACAACTTGAAAACTGACATTTTTTTGTGAGAAAAATTTTGAGCACAGATGGATCTTGTTTATCAACTGTAAAATAATAATTAGAAATCCAGTAACAGTTTGATAATTTTTAAGTTTTACACTGTGAAAAAATTAATTAGAAGATACTGGCAAGAGACCGGTTTAGAAAGATCTTTCAATCTGGTATCTCACCAATTCAATTCTTTCTATAACAACTGTATTTCTAATTTAATTTGTTGCATTCGGTTTATCTCTTATCAACAGTGGCAACAGTTGTCAAAAAACAAAGAAATGTAACTTATTCACGCTTTTGGGTGTACACTCTAAATCCCCATGCGATAAACGAATGGTTCATGTTTAATTTGCCTTCTGTTATTTGTGACACTTTTGTCTTTTTATAATTTTTTTCTCACCCTTTTCTATCCCTGCATTTCCTTTTTCTCTATTGATTATACTAAATCATTATAATTATTAGCATTATTCTAGTTACAAATGTTCCTGTTCAGAGCGGTATTATTTAATATGTAAATCATAGAGCTTTGGCAATATTTTGTAAAAAAAAGTTGTGCCAATAAAACAACTATTCATTACCTACCTAATATCTCATTGGGCAATCAATTTTTACATTACTGTCTAACCACCTCCTCATTTATCTCCCTCACACTTCTCTCCAATAAAGGACTACAGTTTGAAATTTCAGTATCTTCTAATTTTCCAAAGTGTCAAACTTAAAAATTTATCAAACTGTTTCTACAGAAACACTGATGCAGCATCCCATTTTATCCAAGTAATCCAGTAAATTGGTTCTGCTTTTGTGTGAATGTAATAAGGGATAAAAAGCCTTTGAAATCATTGAGGGACAAGGTCTTAAATGACGTGTACATGTGCTGAGCACAGTGTTTGTTTCTTTGCAGCTCTGACATCTGATAGAACAAATCAAATGTCCAAAACTTATACTGACTTGGATGCCATATTACAGCTTCTTCATGAGGTTGGTGTTTATTATAATAGTTACTAAATAAAATTGTTGGAAATTATATTATTAATATAATTTTTTAAAAAAAATGAAATTAAAAAAATAAAGAATACTTGTGAAGGGTAAATGGTTTAAAGATCCTTAATGGCTTGTTATTTGGACAAAGTAGAAAACTGCCATTTCATATATGCCTTTGATTCTTATTCTCTCAGTAGTGCCTAGTGGCTTGAAGCCGGTACTGGTAATTGTTTTAAGTTCTTTCTGTTTGGTGCAGTCACAGTGACTCTTCTGTTTTGAAGTAAATGATAGTCCCAGCTTCTGCATTGATTGAATCAGTTAATTGTGGTATACTTTAATTATAAAAGTTTGTTTGCTATTTTCTTTGATTTTAATAATTACAGAAAACTCAGTGACACTGGGTGTTCTTTATTATGCCTTTGAGAAAAAGCAGTTGATTGTTTAAATGGGTTTATTTTGAAAGAGAAATGCTGACTGTCCTAGTTGTGTTAGAACTCACTTCATTATAATTAAATTTTATGTAATTAATCAATGCAGGATTTTTTATTTGACTGCAAATGGCTTTCTACTACTAGATATAAGTTTTGTTAATAATTGGTCTAAACTTGTGAAGCAAAATATTAATTAAAGAGCAATGAAAACATTTTTCCAAACATTAAAGCACTGTTACCACAAACTTTTAAGAGTCACAAAATTTTCTCAAGTGATTGTTAAAGAATAATTTATGTCAGGGTTCACACTGTTCTTAGAGTTCCATGAAAACTCTTGGAATTTTAAATTTCATTTGGAAGCTTTGAAACTCAGTCCTGAAAGGGAAAGAGTTTATAAGAAAATAATTTACTGGTATTACTGTTATTGTTTGTTATTTTTGGAAACATATCAAGGGTAAATTGTCACTGATTGTAACCAATTTGAATATAGTTGGTGTCACATAGAATCTTGTTTTTTATATGGCTGTAAATTTATATCCTTTTTTATTACTTTACAGAAAGAGAAGGACTTGGAACTATCAGCAAAGATTGGGCAGGTATTAAAATGATAAATTTTATTCTTAATTTTCAGGCTTCAGAAATTAAAGTGAAATAAGTTAGTTTTCTATAAAAATTAATTATAATTGTAGTTTGAAAGAAAAATTGTTCATTTATTAATTTGATTAGGTACCATATGCTCTGATTTAGTGAGGTGCCAGTAATCAGGTCTTTAAAATGCAGTTAACTGTAAACAAGCAAAGTGATTTGTGTCTAGCTCCCAAATGTGAATTGTGTTGATTGTTTTTATCGCTATTTAGTTTACGCAAAACCTTTCAGTTGACATTATATCATTGAATAATATTTTGGTTTATTCTTAATAACTTTTTAGGATGAAATAGGTATTTTAAATTCTTTTAAAATAAATAATGTGGTGCAACCATTGATTACAGTCTAACTCAGTTTTTTGCAGTTATAAACTTACTCATTGATAGCTGGAAGAAAAATGTATAAAGTTTATCTTTTACAAAGAGTTTGATGACTACGAGAAGTTCATTTTACAATGTTTTTAAAATACTGAGTTAATGAAATATGTCTGTATGAGAAATAACTAGCCATTGAATTTAATAAGATGTGCCTTCATGAAGCATACTGTAGCTTTTGGATTAAGTTATCAATTGAAAGTGATTGTTTGGTAGCTATTCATTTATTTTACAATGTATGCTTTGAGGTACATGTACATAGTATATATTCTGTAGACATGCTAAATATATACTTTTGTTTTTGTATTTTAGATTTTAAATAATTGTGGTATTGTGTTTTACAATATTAAATGCATTGTGTGTTTTTGTTGTTTCAGTCGCTCCTTCAAAGAAACAAGCAGCTACTGGACAAAACAAGAGTACTGGAGGATTATGTCAAAGAAAATAGTGAGAAGGTAAATTATTAGCTTTAAGTTAATAGATTTATTTTTTTAAGGTTTCTATAAAAGTAAAATTCTTTCAACCATTAGTTAAAGCATTTATTGTAGTTTATGTGCAATTATTAAAAATTACTAAGAGAAGTTCAACATTTAGTGTGACGTTACTTTGAATAAAAATAACTAAATATCAAAACAACCAACTCAGCAACCAGAGAGTTTAACATCTCTGACCAATCAGAGCTTATTAAAGCATTTTGTTATTAAACACAATATGCATTATAAAATTTGTGAAGCAGGCACAGTTTTGATTCATTCACATTAAGTCAGATTGCCTTTTTTTCTAAAGCTTTAAGGGAGTTTTCCTTTTTAAAATCAAAGCAGAAATGAAATTATATTTTACCTCGAAACACAGAGATATACTATGTGGGAGAAACTCAAATCTAGGTGGTCAAACTTTGTAACAAAATTGAAGAAGCGTCCTCAAAATATTAACTGTAAGGTGATTATCATAAAATTTCCAATATAAGTTGAAAGCAGCGATAAAAAAAGTTGTTATGATCTCAATAAGACGAACTCAGTGTTGGGTTTAACATTGTTATTCAAAATATTGATTTTATTTAGTGTTTAATTGGGTTATTATTCAGATGTGATCTATTTAGAGTAATGTAAAATTTTCTATTCTAATCATTATACATGCTATGATTTTTAGTAGAGAACTATAGAACAATCTACACATTTACATTTATGCTGTGATTTTTAATTTTTTTAAAATTTTTATTTTATTGACTGTATTTCTTGTTGTAAGTTGTGTTTTGATATCTAAATTACTTAATATAATCCACTGCAATCATCAAAAAGATATTTTTGGTGTTTATCAGTGTTTGCCCAACTGCCTTGCAATTTATGAAAACAAGAATGACCTATTAATAGTTTTTTTTGTGTTAATTGGTGATTCATTCTGATTTTATAAAGCTCTGATGTAAAAGCTTTGGAAAAATCATCAAAATTCAGGATTGGTTCTGCTTAAATGTTTTGTTCATCTGCAATGAAATGTAGTTTGTTTTAGGTCAGAAGTTGATGCAGCATTCTTTTTTTACTTTGGACTAAAAGCTTAAAGAAAACTTTGCTTTTTATCTTTATGTGCTTGTTTTTTCTGATCAATTCTTTATTTCTTATTTTCCAATTAATTGAGTTTTGAAAGAAAAGCTAAGTCAAGAAAGCTAATAACCCTTATCCCGCTAAAAATGATTGCAAATAAAGTACTGCTCTAAACCTGTGCAATGATTTGGAACTAATAGTTACTAGTAACTGTTTTTATTTGACAGTAGACTAAATAGCAGACTACTCAACCGCGATTTCTCATTTGTGATGGTAATTTTATTTTATTGTCAAATAAAGAAAAACTCACATGGAAGTATGTATGTGCAAGTTTTGCTTGAGTTCACAAGTTCCTTTTCCCTTAGTTTTCTGGTAAACAATAAATAATTACTATTATGCACTATTTGGTGCAAATATCTTGCATAGATTAAGCGTGTGCACTCTAAACTAAAAATACTCAACTTTTTCAAGAACCAGTGTTTGACAACGTGTAACAAAACCATTCATTTTCTTTTTCTGTACAATTAGATTCTGAAAATGTTCATTGTTTCAACAGATTATGAAGTTGGCTATTTTTAAGAAATTTTGTGACTTATATTTTTAAAAACTCAGTAATGAAAGGGTTAGTAATTAAAAAAACTGCCTAGGGCTGAAATGTTTAAAATTTTTCATGCTCTGTCAAAGGGCAAACACTTGAAACATCAGCATTTCCTTTCTTGCCTTAGGTTAGTGGCATGTTCACTTTCTTCAACCTTGAGTTAATTTAACCATTGTTTTTGCCTCTTAACTCTATAAACCAAAATTACATATTCAAACTATTGATGCAGCAATGGATCTTGCTACAACAGGGTTCCTGCAGCTCCTTACAAAATCTTAAAAAGTCTTAATTTTCAATTTGTATTTTAAGGTTTTGAAAAGGTCTCAAATTTGCCCAAATTCATACTAAGGTATTGATGATTTTTAACTTCGGAATAAAAATTTTGAAGGAGAATTTGATCTTTATTTTCCAAATTTGGGACTTAAAAGTTTTGAAAAAGTCTTCAATGCCTTGAGTTGCAAGCTGCAGTAGCCCTGTACAAGTACATGTTTGGAGGAAGCCATTTCTAAATCAAAACTTGTCTTAAACCTCCAACCAGGAAAGTCAGCTGCAGCATGAAGTATCAATGAAAAGTGATCTTCTTCAGAAGTATTTAAAGGAAAGTGAATACGATGAACTGTGTTACAGTACTAAATCAAACCCCACTGATACTGACGATTCAAGGAGGTGAGACATGGTTGATAATAACATTTACTGAGATAATGATGATAATGATGGTGTTGATAAGGAAAGTGAATATGATGAACTGTGTTACAGTA
>JAOBYJ020081112.1:0-10760 GCA_025403565.2 Palythoa heliodiscus
GGGGTGCTGATTACAACAGACTGGGAGTAATATGGCTAGGGGTGCTACTTACAGATTGGGAGGGTGCTGATTACAGATATGGTTAGGGGTGCTGATTACACACTGGGAGTGATTTGGCTGGGGATGCTAATTACAGAGTGCGAGTGATCTGGCTAGGGGTGCTGGTTACAGACTGGAAGTGATCTGGCTAGGGGTGCTAATTACAGAGTGCGAGTGATCTGGCTAGGGGTGCTGGTTACAGACTTGGAGTAAACTGGCTAGGGGTGCTGATTACAGACTGGGAATGATCTGGCTAGGGGTGCTGATTACAACAGACTGGGAGTAATATGGCTAGGGGTGCTACTTACAGATTGGGAGGGTGCTGATTACAGACATGGCTAGGGGTGCTGATTACACACTGGGAGTGATTTGGCTGGGGATGCTGATTACAGTCCTGGCTAGGGTGCTGATTACAGATTTTTGTTTGGAAAACCTTGGGGTTCTGATGCACCCGTAGCTCCCGTGGCTCCGCCGTCCCTGATAGTCCGCTAATCAGTCTATTAAACGTTATTAAAAAGATCCAATAAGAAACACTTAATGACTTCTCACTGCAACAAAGAATAAATGAAGCTATAAAGTAACTCTGCTTTTATATATATATATATTACTTCTTTTGTATGTATTCAACCGTTTTCTATGTATTTAATATATTTGTTTCTAAGTCTATCCGTTTTATATTTGATTTTGTAGGTATTGTTAAATAGTTTTGTGACCTTAACACTACTCAAAAGTTAACGACATTAAACAATAAAATACATAAAATACATCAACAAATGTTTTGAAAAACGAAAATCCTTACCCCAAGATACAATAACGCAACGATAGCATTAACTATTACATATACACATTATATATTGTTTACCTTAAATTTGTTTTTTTACCCTGTAAAGCAATTTTCATTTCTGTTTATCACAGTGCTTTAGCAATGTAAAAATATTTACAATGCAAATATAGCCATCATACTACTACTAAAAACCAGCCACGGCATGATTAAGCTATTTCTGACGGAAAACTTGGAAACGACCACACTCAAGGAAAAGAGCAATAGCCACTTCTGAAATACGTTCCATTGCTCACAAACGTGAACAAACCTTCAAGTCGAGGCCAAGTGCAAACGTTTGATAAATCTCCCGTATTTAGTAACACTTGGCCTCGACTTGATGGTTTTATTTGTAAATATTGAAGCGTAATTCGTAAATGGACTATTAAATAAAGGAATTGCGACATTATTAGGGACCGCCACAATATTTAATGAGTTTTTGTTGTTGCTGCGCCATTTGATCTTTTTACTGTAGCACCCGCATTCTTTACTTGGGGTTAAATTTCAAAGTACGATTTTAAGGATTTAAATTCTGTTTGTTTCTTTAAGCCGCAAAAGATAAACGTTTAACAGACGAGTACCGACTATTTCAAGCCTTATTCAAGGACTATAAAAGGGGAGCAAGACCGGTACTCAACGTGAAAGACATCGTCAATGTCGATTTTAGCTTGAGCTTGGTACAGATTGTTCACGTGGTAACAAACATTTTTTATTGTTTAAAAATGGATTTACAGTTAGTAAAAGGTTTAATTCATGTCTATCAAGGCCCTGAAGATTCAAACATTCTCTTTTTACGGGGACAAATCGCAAATTCTACCGCCAATTATTCTGCTTTTTGGAAGAGATAATGCAAGAGTGGTTTGGGTTATTATTGTGTTATGATTATCGTTGTAGTTTTATGATTATTAATTTTTGAAAGCGCTCTTTGAAAAAAATACTCTGTAACCTATCATAAACTGCGAGATGAATACAGTGAACTAGAAATTTTGTTATTCAGACGATGTTCCCTTTTTTACATTTCTTTTGTTCTTCGTGAATTATTTATTGTTTTAAATGAATTATTTTTTTGCTTAAATTAAGTTTCCCTGCTAATTATTTTTTCTCCTCCTCGCCCAATCATTTTGTTTTTTCTCCTTACTTTCCTCGTCCTTATCCCTCCTTATTTCTCCCTCTACTCACCGACCCTGCATTTTCCGTTCCCCTAATGATTTCCTCTCCCTCCTCTTCCATTTCCTTATTTCTTTTTCGTCCTTATCTTCCTCTTTATAGGTGGTATTCAAGCAGTCCCTAAAGACAGCAACGACAAAAGTCGAGGCGGCTAATTGGTGCCCTAAACAAAAATAAGCAAAATACTTTTGTTCAGGGGACACAAACATGGCCGCTATGACGTCAGGTTAAAACGACCTATTGTATGTGGCCTAAACAAATAGTTAAACCCGTGAATACATTACAATTTACAAACAGTTTTTAAACACATAAAATAAGACGTTGGAAGGCTAATAACCAAAATAGTTCTCACTACCGTATTTCTCGATGATACGTTCCAGCACGTTATTTGTAAAAGATTTAACAGAATGATTATCACTAACAATTGCATATCTTTATAGTTTTCTTCTTTATCTCAGAACAGTAAATCTCAAATGTTGACCATCAGTGTGTGGATACGGCAGGTAAATAAACTGTGAACAGTCACCTCGGACATAGAAGATATTAACTATTTTTTTCACTTGTACCACAGACTACAATGCTTCGAATGTTTCCACAGTTGCATTTCGTCTCATTGCTTTTTTTTGTCCGGGTGCTTAAAATTTTCATAATTTTAGTTTTGCTTTTAAAAAAAAGTCATTTATCACTTTTACCTTGACAAATTTTGGGAGACACTTCAAGCCTAAACGTTGGAATCCTTACAACTTGTAACATTTTCTTATATCCATCGATGTAATTTCTACCTCTTAAGAAGGGACTTATATGTTTGATTTTATAATTCCACATGAAATGTATTTCACTTCTCAATTAGCAAATGCTAAGTTAAAATAAAATCCAAATGATTTTCTAGCTACCGCCCCGATTAGCAGTAATGCTACCCGCGGGTTTGCTAAAATTGTAACTTAATCTGATTTTAGTAATAAATGAATGATGATGATGGTGATGATGGTAAGTGATTTAATGTGAGGGAAAAAATTATGAAAGATTCCACTTCGGCTGAGTAGTATGCTAAATACTAAAACATGCCAAAACTTCGAAACTTAGCAAACGGAAATAAATCTCGTTGCATTGATCCAGTTGGGGAATAAGCACTTTCAAACAACTCTTAATCATTTGTGCTGTTCAGTTGTTTTTATGAAATGTTTCAAAAACGGGTCGATTCGAGCAATTGTAATACAGGCAACTACAGTAGACCGCCGTTTTATAGAGACCTGGGCGCTGGAATTTGATTGTTTTTCGTGCGAGACAGCCTTACTCCTTACATTATATATTTTATATCAGTCACAGAGCAGGTCTACATTCTAGAAAAAAATTCTGGTTAATTGCTTTTATCCTTCAACGAGACTTCTGAAAAATATGATTATGACCTGATTGGACTCGACACACTTGCTTCAGGGCCCCTTGTCCATAAATTGGGCAGAAACGTTGTTAGTCGTTTGGCAAAACCAACGTTTTCTGTCCTAATTACATTGCCCATGAGCAGTTCATCATCACTGACAAGATTTGAGTTTTCTACACTTTTTATGATGAGCTCGGGCACCCGCAAATGGTCAAGATATTGAACAGAAAAGCAAAGTTTTTGAAAAAAAGGAGCCTTTAATGGATCCTGGGGCTTGTTAAAGCAAAACACAAAAATGGCGGGATGCGTCAAGTAATTACCATTCAGCACCCGTGATGATGCTATGCCCTGCCCAGCTCCCTTCCTTTTCATTTCAGTGATATAGTTTCTTTTCAGTACCCCCCTCAGCTTTGGATCAAAAACAATTTTTGTTTTAGGTTAAGTCCTCCCTTAATCGCTCTCTTAGGGATATTCAACGACATAACATCTGCAAGTGGTACAAATAATCTTTGACAACAACAGCAACAATAGCAATAATAACAACAACAACAACAACAACAACAGCAATAATAATAATAATAATAATAATAATAATAATGATGATGATGATGATAGCAATCAAAAAAACAACAAAAGTAAATAATAGTAATAATAATATCATTAATGCTAGTAATCATGACAATAAAAGGTTATGATTAGATAGTTTAATCTATGCTATCTAATTTAGATATAGCTTTTCAATTAAAAAGAAAAGCATAAAAAAGAAACTACATTTGTAATAACGTTTGAATATTAATCTTTTTTATTAGAAATTTAAAAATCCGCTGTTATCTTGGAATGCATCTGATTATGGTGGTATTACTTCTGTGAACGTGGATGCCGACCGCGTTTGGTTACCGGATATAATTTTATACAATAAGTAAGTGATCCTTTGTACCTTACCTTATTTTAAAAACATAGCTGGCTGAGCTCATATTAATTTACCGTAGTGACAAGGAAAGAGTTTAAAGGAAGGAGAAAACAACTAAAACTCAAAAAAGAAAAAGCAAAGGCTATCTACCTTTGCATACTAAAGGATATCACGTAGTACCGGAGTTATAGTTACACGGAGAAACTAATCACGAAATAACGCTCGCTCGGATTGGCTATAGATCCAACAACAACAAGGCTCACTTAAGAGATTGGTTTGGGTTGCATCGTTGATATGCTTTAACGTGACTGCGTGATGCAGTTATGAGTCCTATGCGTTTGTTGTGATTTGGTTGTGTGACCACGTGATGCGATCCGTAGCTAAAGGCCCACATTTCATCCTTGCTCACTATAGAGGTTCGCAGTAGCTCAGTGGTTAGAGCATCCGACCGCTGATACGGAGGGTCGTGGATTCAAACCCCATCTGGAACTCGGGTGTTTTTCCTAGTTTAAGTTTGATGCAAATATTCATTAGAATGATTTTATAGCGATAAGTATGTGATATTTTATTGTAATTGTAGGCTGCACTGTGCACACCATACAGGTCATAGATTTTGTCTACATACGTTTTAGTACTGTATAATAATATATTAACTGCTGTCTAGAAAGATTGATAGTTGTGTTTGACTTGGTAACATTGTGGATCGCCCTCTCAGTACTTCTCTACTGCACAAGAGAGGGTACACTCTACTGCACTAGAGAGAGTACACTATAGAGGGTACGCTAGAAAGGGTGTACTAGAGAGGGTGCAGTAGCGAGGATGTACTAGAGAGGGTACACTGGAGATGGTACACTAGAAAGGGTGTACTAGATAGGGTGCACTAGCGGGGATGCACTAGAGAGGGTACACTAGAGAGGGTACACTAGAAAAGGTGTACTAGAGAGGGTGCACTAGCGGGGATGCACTAGAGAGGGTACACTAGAGAGGGTACACTAGAAAGGGTACACTAGAGAGGGTGCACTAGGGGGGATGCGCTAGAGAGGGTACACTAGCGAGGGTACACTAGGAAGGGTGTACTAGAGAGGGTGTACTAGATAGGCGATGCACTAGAGGGGGTACACTAGAAAGGGTACACTAGAAAAGGTGTACTAGAGAGGGTGCACTAGGTGCCGGTATCAACTATGCCGAGAGGCTGGCCAAAGCTTATCAACATTATAGGCGACCAAGGTTGAAAGCTATAAACAATATGGCTACCGTTGAGCCTAAATTTTGGTTTATGAACTTAAAAAAGGTAGGATAAAAACCCACAGGTCCCCTTACACACTGAGATCTGGTGTCCACAGACGCCGACGGCTGGTGAATACGCACAACTCTTTGTGGCCGTCAAATACATTAGTTTCAATGGAAATTAAGTAGTTAGCACTGCTGACTTGCCTGTTATTCAGTTAATTGAGTTCAAAGGGACCTAGAATGCGTTAATATTTCTTTTAACAGTGCAGAGGACGGTTACGCTGGTGGAACGGAGAAGTACAAAACTCAAGTTATTCTTAAGCACGACGGATCAAATCACTGGTTTTCCCCAGCTCAGCTTACCAGTACATGTAAAATAAATGTAAAGTATTTTCCGTTTGATCGTCAAAAATGTCCCCTAAAGTTTGGGTCGTGGACCTACGCAGGAAACAAGTTGACCATGACGTCTACAAGTGACGTAGCAGATACCTCAATGTTTGTTCCAAACGGCGAGTGGCACTTAGTCTCGATGCCTGCTAAACTTAACAAGATCCCCTACCCATGTTGTGAAGATCCCATTTATGATGTTACATTCACTTTAGATATTAAAAGGAAACCTTTGTACTATGTATTTAACCTTATTATTCCTTGTGCACTGATTGCAACTCTCACCCTCATCAAGTTTTTCTTGCCACCCGAGTCTGGAGAAAAAGTGGGTCTTGGAATCACAGTTCTTCTTGCGATGACTGTGTTCTTATTACTCGTAGCAGATACTTTGCCCTCTACCTCCGACAGTATTCCATTGCTCGGTCAATATTTTGTAGTTACGATGTTTGATACTGCTCTCTCTTTGGTTGCTACATGTGCGATACTGATTTTCTTCCACCAAAATCCTTCCACGCATCCAATGCCGAGATGGATTAGAGTTATAGTCCTCGGATACATGGCTCGTGTGTTCTGCTTTAAGGATTTAAACGAGGACCTTGAAATGAAAGTAGCACTTCAACCGCCAAGGCGCAAATCGATTGAGAGTCTGGCTGGAACAGAATTTGAGCTACAAACGTTACTAAAAGAGGCGGAAATCGACTATCCGAAGCCCGAAGAAGAAGAAGACGATGAGGATGAGGATGAAGAAAGCATCTGCTCCTTACCACAAAGTATAATGAATACACCCTTCTTTAGGGGCAAACGTAGCAAAAAACATATGGACCAGACCCAGTGTACAGAGAAGATTTTAGAAGGTATAAATGTGTTAGCGGACGACGTGAGAGCGAGGCAAGAAGAAGAAAGGCTGCGAGAAGAGTGGAGAATTGCTGCTTTGGTGCTAGACCGTGTGTTTTTTTGGTCCTTTCTGTTTACAACAGTACTCTGCTCTTTCTTGTTATTTTACCGTGATGCCGTTACTGAAGATACTTAATAGCGTTTAACAAACGGATTGGAACAATTACTAATAATTCTTATAAATTTAGTTGGCTGATTTCAAACTATTTGTAATTGCACTAAATTAGCTTAAGATCAGTAAGTGTTTTGGCAGGCTTTGGTTCATAACATAGGCATTTAGTTCAGTGTTTAAGCTTAAACTTAATCATCATCATCATCATTATCATCATCAATCGACTGTTGTCGGAACGCACCTTGTTCCATACACCTGTCTCTGGCGATCACGTCGGAGAAGGCTTTAATAGTGGAAGAATCACACGAGTATAGTTATGTGGGATTGCTAGCTAGGCATTAAATCAAGACTGAGTTTACAAAAACCCGGCTCCACTTGCAACGGTACGGATTTTAAGAAAAGTGCTAGGGTGCTAGCTACAGGGAGAAAGGACTTGAGAGACCACTGGTCCCTGGCTATGATCGCTCTCTTAAGGGCATTCAACGGCATAACATCTGCCAGTGCTATATCCAAATTTTTACAACACTAATAACAATAATACACTTTATTTCAAATTCATCTAAGAATATTTACATTAATAGTAAAAATTGTTGAACAAATAATAAAAATTTGATGATATATAAACAATCTGTCACTTCAATCCCTATTTAAAAAAACCCGATCTATTTAAAAAAAAGATAGCTCCTTCTGCGGCTGCGATATCTATACCATAGTTATTAAATCGAATGGTGTCCGTTGTTTGACTCTCGTTTCTCTTAGACATACAAGGCCTAACCGAAGGAGTGTGAAGGATGTTCTCGCACGGATCCATGAAATTGTTTGTGCGTATTGCTCTCCTTTCTTTACGGCTATCGCAGCGATATCTCTGGCATTCCTTCCCATCCCTCCAGTTGTTGTAAATATAAATGGGATGAATGATCCGTGCTCGACATCCAGCACTCTCCTTGAGTACAACCGCTCCTTGTCACTTTCATGAATGCAGTAGCTCTGCTGTATCTCCCGGTCCTTGTAAGACTCGGCATAAGAGTGGCATACCCTGACATCGAAGAATGCCGAGCTTTGGGATTCCCAGAAACCGCGCGCGTAGATGTCCAATCTTGTGTCTTTAGCTTTGTTGGATCCCCTGTTAAGCTGCTGAATCTTTACATCGCCACATACTATACTCAAGAGATCAGCTTCGGGGTCTCTTAACTCATTATGACGCTGGACGAACATCCCCCCCCGCTCCCGTTTGCAGATCATCGCGTGGTCTACGGTAAAGGTTCCACCGCACACACAGGCTGATGGAAAGTCATCGAAAGGCCATCCATAATGTAGCTTAATGGCATCGCGGAACTCTCTCTTGTTGAGATTCAAGTCTAGTTGTTGGAAGGGAAGAACGGTCGGCCATAACGAGGAACCTTTTTCTTGCGCTCTAGTTCCAGTGGTTTTCACTCTTCGCCAAACTAAGAAAAGTGCAAAGAACAATAGATGCCACTGTACATCGCATTTATTGATCTTTCCAAGGCGTTTGATCTGGTCAATCGAGATGGACTCTTCCAAATGCTTGGCAAAATTGGCTGCCCCTCCAAAACTTCTCCGCCTCATCTCAGCATTCCACGAAGACACCAGAGCGCGGGTCCGTTTCGACGGCAACATTTCCAGCGAGTTTCAGTACAACGGGGGAGTAAAACAAGGCTGCGCGCTTGCCCCTACATTGTTTTGCATCTTCCTGTCACCACTTCTAGACTCTTCCTTCCGGGATTGCGAAACGGGAGTGTTTCTCCATACTCGCTCCTGTGAAAAGCTCATTCACGTTGAAGACTGCGTGCCAAAACCCTACGCCAGCGCCTACTTGTGCGCGACCTCCTTTTCGCCGCTGACACACCCTCGTTGCTCATACGGAGAGCTAGAGCGACCTACAGGCTCTGATAAATCGTTTCAGTGCTGCCTGTAGACGCTTCGGCCTCGTCATCAATCAGCCTTAGACCGAGGTAATGCAGCACTACAACCAGGCCGAGCGCCCTGCAGATATCCGCCTGAACAACGAACTGCTCAAGAACACCAACACATTCAGATACCTGACTGTACTATATCCTTGTCGTCTCGAGTGGATGCTGACATAAACGTCCGCATCGGAAAAGCATCCTGGGCTTTTGGCAGTCTCCAGTACCACTCCAAACTCACTGTCTGCGGAAACGAAGCTTGGCCAACAAATGCTAGCCAGGAAAGAAAGCTAAATAGCCTCTACATGTGTCGTATGCGCAGAAATATTGCTGATCGACGCCTGCGGTGGTTGGCCATATTCGCCGCATGAACAACAGCCGTCTGCCATAAGCTGCTCTGTACGGCCAGCTCACACAAGGCTCGAGTAAACCTGAGCGCCCCTTGCTGTGGTTCGTCGATGTTATTAAGAATGATTTGAAGAGTTTTAAGATCCCCATTGATAACTGGGAGAAAATTGCTGATGACCGTGAAGCCTGGCGCTATGCCATCCTTGATGGCGCAATCCACCACCGGACATAGTGGTTACAAAATGGCACTTTGCGGCGACTACAACGTTACCACCAATGCTGCGGCCAACCGGGTCCCGCCTCCAACCCATGACCCTATGGGGCCAATTACTGGTATGAGGACGTGAGCGATTGGGTCTTCAAGTGGCTCTAAAAGGTCTGGAATATCAAGAAGAACGATTCACACGCAAGTATTCGTCTAAAGCCATTAGCGTTCTCACCACAGGGACCCCAGAGCCCTTTTTGTTTTTAAAGCCGCTTGTCTGACCATTTCACCGTTGATTCCCGAGTACACTGATTCCGGAAACTCATCATCAATCGGTCCAAACAGGAGTGAGCCCAATTTAGCTGGTTGAGGATTGGGGTGTCTTGTCTGCAGTAGCACCATAACTTCATCGGTAGGCGGTAGTACGCCGTCACTGGTAAAGGTAAAGGTAAAGACACTTTATTTAACGAGGGTAACACGTGACAGTAATTCACCTGATAAACTTGTGGCCCTCGGTGCGCACTTTACCCCCCTTCCTCTGTCAGTGCTCCATTTTACGGGTATTTAAAGCTCAAGCTACACGGATCAGAGGAAAGTCGGAACAGGCATTGGAGTCACTGAGAATCGAACTGGGGACCTCCAGCACAGAAGGCCGCGCACTTTCGCACAGGAAGCGCAGTGCTGAGTTATTTGGCCGTCAAGCACAAATTTGGCAAACACTTTAAATTTGTCAGGCGGATCTGAGCTTTCCTATTCGACTTTGAATAATCCAACCTTTGCGCAACAACTTGTTGATTTCAAGACGCTTCGACAACAGACCCTTGTGCTCTTTGGCTTGGATTTAGGGCTGGGCTTTTGAAGGCCTACAGAAAGGAGCACAAATGCGGCTTTCAACGAGATATGCTGATAATCAGCACCATTATTCCATTCTTTGATATGTGACGTAATTTGACCTACTAAGTCTCTCCCAATTCTACCGTAGGGGACAAGAAATACATTTTTTCTCCAGATCACAATTTCGTTATAGCTGTTATAAGGATCTGTTATGACTGAAGTTTGCAAAACAATCTCGCTGCCGTCACTCCATTTCCCCCCATTTGATTGTTGCTGGTTTGCAAGCGCTAACGAAATCAGGAATGCAGCCGGGTGCTCGACAATTATCTTCTCTCTCGTGTATTGTCTGGCTCTGTTGTTCTATCGTCTGTTCAGGACTATCCCCAAGGGATTTGCTGCAAAACAATAAACATATGGAAATTTTGCTTTCGCTGTAATTGATGGTTAGCATAACGTAGCTCCATCGAGCTCGTAATAATAATAATAATAATAATAATAATAATAATAATAA
>JAOBYJ020081219.1:0-10755 GCA_025403565.2 Palythoa heliodiscus
TTTTTTCCAACCAGTTTAAAATTTTCCAACCAGTTTAGAATTTTCCAACCAATGAAAAAATTTCTAACTAGCTAGTTTTTTTAATTTTTTTAATAAACCAAGTAATTAGTAGTCAAAACAGAAACTTAATACAAGAAAGTTCTTAAAATCCAAAAAATGCTAGTATAGTATGTACAATGTTAAAATTCAAAATCTTAAAAAGTTAAAAAATGTAAATTTTAAAATCATGATATTAAATTCTAACATTTTACCATGCTAGCATTTTATGGAATATTTAAGAACTTTCTTGTATTGAATTTCTGTTTTAAAGTTTATAAAAATTATCCCCTTATACAAATAAGTATTTAATTGGTTGATTTGATTAATCAATTATCCTTAAGCATCCACGTATCCGCTCATCTTAATGCATGACTGAATACAACGTGTTTATGCATATAACTGGGTAAGAGGAATTTATCAAATTAGAAACGATATGATCAGGTAATTCCTAAATGAGAAAATTTAAATAATTATGAAGCATCCCACTTATCATTATATGAAACATGGAGGAACAGATCATTGTCAATAAAGTCTTTACCGTTTACGGGGCTTGTGTTGCCGTGCTAACATTAATTTTCATTTTTGATGTGCTATGCAAATAAATGCACTAAAAAGTCGCACTTACCTTGGGAATTTGGATTTCCATACGTAAAGACTTGCGACATAAACCACAGCCAAAATTAGACAGGAAATAAAACCTCGAAAGCGTGTTATTCCATCAAAACTCACTGCTGCTAACTGCAAAAAATCAGCCGCCATTTTGAACTGTTGTCTCTCTAAACGATAACTGCTGGCCGGAAGTGAGCTTACTTCAGTGGGCTCATAAAATGGCGTGTTTGACTGAGAGTTCTCACGCGCCTAGCGGCTTCCGAGACGGGATTAAAGTTATTTCGCAACTATGCCCTGGAGTTTTTTAAAACATCGAAATTATCAGTGAGAATAGGGCCCGTTGTGCAGAGAAATTGTCCTAAGGGTGCTAATTTACACGGTACTCGGTTATGTGAACTCTAAAATGAGATAAGCCAATTTGCGCAGTGCAGCAAGCCCATGGATCAAAACTCAGCTCAAAAACTAAATATGACTTGAGTTAACTTAAACATTTCTTTCCGTTTCTACTCAAATTTAGCGTGACTAGGAAAAGGAGTGCAGCATTTTTCAATCTGTGCATGTATCTTGCTATCGAGAAAAACAAAAATTTCATTTCTCGTTCGGGTCTATTGCATTATGGAAACATTCGACGTTGATATTCTACCTCTTGGATCCAGCAGCGACTTTTTATGGTCCATAGGACCTTACAGTCCAGACTGTTACAAGTTTTCAGTTTCAAGAACTTCAGAAAAGATTAAATCAGACGTATTTGAGTCAAGACGAGTCCAGTACATAATAGAAAAGGTGAGTACAGTCATTTGTCACACAACTCAAAACGTTGTGGGTCACGACAACGACACGATCTATCGACCAGCTCATCTCCCCGGCGGGAGGGGGAAGGACTCCCACATTTTTGGGCCGGTGATTATCGTTGTACCTCTTAGGGGTAAAAATTCAAGGATTTGGTGCCGCTTAGGGTGCCAGAGACGAAATTTTGACATTTACATACAGTGTGATACTTTTTAGGGCCTAAATCTCAGTTTTATGCAAACAGGACATAAAATCGCATATCGGCAGTTGTCGCTGCATGTTTGCTTTTGGATGGTACCTCTTAGACTTAGGGTTCAAAATCGACCTGAGCCACACCCAGATTGGTAAAAATAAACGGAGTGGTTGGTGCAGTGGTAAGATCTCTGCCTTCCAATCCAGAGGTTCCCAGTTCGATCTCTGGCCTGGCCTGGTCAAGGGTTGAATATTTGGGTGACCTTCTTTCCCGCTAAAGTCCACTCAGCTTTCCATCATTCTGGGTCAGTGAAATGAGTACCAGCATACATGGACTGCTTTGAAGTGGCTGCCTATTGCGCCTATATATGCTTCTGGTACGCTGGGGGTAATTGATCATTATAAAGCACCTTTGAGCATTTATATGGAAAAAGGTGCTATATAAATGTATCACTTTACTTTACCGCTTAGGGGTTCTGTTGAAATTTTTTGACAAGCATCCTGCCCCAAAAAGTTTGAAGTCTGTCCTCCCTCCCCATCCTCACCAGGCTTATCTTTCTGCATGACATTCCAAGCCATTTAAGACTCTGGCTTTGGCTTTTCTTGTAAAATTGTTTATTCTGTATAAGACAAAATATAGTATTGAATAAAGTATCAAAAACTGAGGTTGACATCTGAAGGTGAACTCTTGTGGGGTAAATGACGGATGTCATCACTAGAAATGGAGGTCATTTTATAAACTAATAAAAATATTTCAGGAAAGAAAGAAGATTTCTGAAAACAGAAAAATGCAAACTGATTCACTACAGAAACTGGGGTTCTTTCAAACAAAATATTAAAAAGCAAGGATCACATTAATGCAAAAATTATGCATTTTTACGCAAACTGCTTCCCAAAAAATGCATTTTCGAATGTTTAATGCATCCCCAGGCTGCAGATGTAGGAAACTTACTCTCATAGACCCAATTTTAAGGGACCCCTTCAAAACTTCTGGGGACTCCAAACCAGCAAGTTTAAGAAGTCTTATGACTCAGAACAAAATTAGTGCAATCCCTGAAAAGGTAAGTTGAACTTTGATCATAGTATCACTTGAAGTTTGGATTACTTTCTTGACTTAATGTGATTATTTAATATAATAATAATATTATTAAAAACACAAAATCCCTAAAATGTTTCATTTTTGCAGATATCAAAGGATAAGAAGCAACCAATATCAGAAGTCACTGAAGAAGCAAAAGCAATCATTGATGAAATGGCTCACAATATGAGCTTAAGTACCCTTCGATTCATGGCATTTTTGATGAGAAAAATTCTTTGCACTCTTTATAGAAAAGTGATGGTCAATGGAGCTGGAATTGAAAGAGTGAGTTATAGCTGTGAGAATTAATTAAAACCTTTTTTTAAATTTCTGTCTCATGAAAGGTTTTTCATGACTGTGTAACTTATCACAATGCCTTGTACATTCTAGTTGAGACAGGCAATCAAGGATTCTCCAGTAGTATTGGTCCCAACACACAGAAGCTACATGGATTTCCTTCTTGTCTCTTTTGTCTGTTTTGCTCTCAACCTTCCACTTCCATTTATTGCAGCAGCTCAGGGTAAGTATGAATCGCAAAACTGTGTTTAATATTAAGTAAACCCTTCTCTAGCTGATTTTTCAAGAGTTTGTATCATTGTTATCAAACTTGCAAAAATTGCCAACTTCTGAATTTCGTGATACAATAATATAGACTCTTTCTGAATCAACATTTCAAGACAAACAAAACGAATAAGCTGTGATGATTGTGCAGTGATAAACTGAAAGATTGCTCATGGCAAGGTTTGACGAAAATAAGAGACATAGCTAGTTACTATCAACTCACCTCAGAGGTTTCCTGTCACTTGAATTACAGTTAAACCTTGTTATTTTGAAGCCCCTAGAGAAAGAAAAATAGTTTGAAATAGTGGGGGCTCAAAATAGTGGGGTCAGTCTTAAATACACTATGGTGGTATGCAAAACAAAGGGAAATATGTATTAGTTTAAAATAATGGGGACTTTGAAATAACTAAGTTTGAAATAATGGATTCAAATCCAGGTTATAGACCTCTCCCTTGACTGGTGGCAATGTTAATATTTTTTTGACTTTATTCTTGCATTAAAAAGTGAAAAGAATATTATATTACTCCAAGCAAGGCGATTAAGGTTAATTTGAATTAAAACTAAACTCTTTAGGTGGACTACTGTCTGATGCTGGGGGCTAACCCACGACAGATTAATGTATTTGTCCAGAGGAGTCAATGACTCTCATCTGCTTGACACTATAGAAACCGACTCCAATGGATCACCGGGCTCGTAAAAGGATTTAGTTTAGCTTAACCATTACTATCCACCAAGCTAATAGACAGACTTCCACGTCACATTCAAAACATATGAAACTTACAGGATATATATAACTTCTTGTTAATTAATTATCTGCCAGACAAGTTGCTGTATACTGCTGTGCCCCACTCAATCAAGATCTATCCAAGAGCAACAATGAATTCCAATTAACAAATAGCTTCTATGTTGCCATGCATTTGTTTACGAGGCGATAGCCAAGTGTGTCACTTATGTTTTTGCCGTGCTCTGTTCATGAGGCAATAGGCGAGTGGCACCGATGTTCTTACCACAGTTTGACATCCTCTGTGATCTATTACTGAACAGATGCACAGGCAACATGGAATCTATTTGTTTTATATAATAAAGAATTAAACTTTGTAATGGTGATGTCAATCGTGTGTCTGACCTCTAATAGATCGTAGGCAAGAACCAATCAAAATGGGAGAACAACTTGGGTTATTATATAATCTGAAATAGAATGTTATGTAAATGCTGTCATGGTTACCCTAGCTTCTAAACCTGCCTATCTAGTAGATCAGAAGATGTCAGCACCAATGTAAAGAGCAATAACATTACTGAAAGTAGTAAGGCAGTACTCACTGTATGGCTTGCCAAATGCAACAGGAAGCTCTTTGCCCCATAGGCAAGTTATAGAGTGAGAGAGCCACCTCCTGTTGTGCTATCCTTGAATAAATCGCA
Organism: Palythoa heliodiscus; assembly: GCA_025403565.2. NCBI lineage: Eukaryota > Metazoa > Cnidaria > Anthozoa > Zoantharia > Sphenopidae > Palythoa > Palythoa heliodiscus. The sequence continues at coordinate 4,688 of JAOBYJ020081219.1, forward strand.
GACTAGTTTCAGGTCTGCCATGTTTTAATGCCATATGTTTCCAACTAACTTTCTGCGCGTGCTCATGCATCTACATAAATTAGCATAATACAATATCTCCTCATTTTGGGTGATCTAATGAACAATAACAGATTTTACGTACCAACTGGTACAAAGCCTATACTAACAATGACAATCAGATGATCATAGTCCATAACAAAAGTCCAGAATGACACCGTGGTTTAACATAGTATTCATAAACATAATCCATAATAACACTAATGTAGTGTCCACAATCAGAATTTCTGATAATACTGTAATGCAATGCAATTTTTTAACGTGCTGATCAAGCATCAAGCAGTCCCAGGCTTTGTCTTAGCTTGAGTGATGCTCTTGTCACCCTCTTTGGTCTTGTAGCTCTGCAGGGTGAGGTTATAACGATTTCACCTGTACATCCTGGTTGTGAGCTTGTTCTGCAGTGGTTGCACTAAGTAGGATCTGTTTCTCCTCAGTGTTCCTTTTAGAGTCTCCACATGGTAAGATCTTGGAGTGCAAACAGCTTCCTTCAACGTCCATGTCCTTAATGTACACATGGTTGTCAGGCTTGAGAGGTGGCAGTGGTGTCCCTGTGTGCCATTTGTTGTAACTATGATGTATCATCTCTCTCTTCATTGCTTCTTGCTCTTGAAACTCTTTAGGTTGGGCCTTTTTGGTGCTAGGGCAGATTTTATCATTGGTAGAATTGTTCTCAATTTTCTTCCCATCAGCAGCACAGCTGGAGGGTAACCACAGGCTAACGGTGTAGATCTGTATGACACTAGTGCTTTCATGTGATCACATAATTTCTTCAACAGATCCTTAACCGTTTTGACCACTCATTCAACCTCACCATTGGAATTGGGACTTGGGACTGCTGATGGTGTGTTTGATTCCCCAGTCTTTCTCAAATTGAGAAAACTCTGTAGACGATTACTGCAGCCCATTGTCTGACCTCATCTGCTCTTGGATGCTATGTCTTGCGAAGACATCCTTGAGTTTCTTTATTATTTCCTTGGACGTTTGACTTTTACTGATGCTTGCCACTTCAACATAATACAAGAAGTAGTCCACTACCAGTACAAAGGTCTCCTTAGGTAACTCAAACAGGTCTGTGGCCACTAGTTACCACGACATTCTGGGAAAGTGGTTGGCATCAGTGGTTCTGTTCTGCGTTCCTGGTGCTTTGTGCAGACTCTGCAGTTGCCGCCCACGTCTTGAATTTCTCGGCTGAGATCGGGCCACCACATGGCATTTGTAGCTCTGGCTCTACACTTTGTGATTTCCTGGTGTCCCTCCTGTATCTTGTCCCGGTCTTGACTATTCTTGATACTTTCACAAGCAGTTTGTGCATGACTGTTAGCAGTACTCTCTTGCTCCAGTATGGTTTTAACGTGCTGCTGAGTTTGTCTTTCACGGGCCATCTTCCTAGGCAGAACCTCTTTAACTCTTTACAGCTCGGTTTTCTCTTGTAGTTTGATGTCTGAGACAGGTATTGATTGGATAAAACTGTCCATGTGTGCCTTCATTTTATCATCGCTGATGATTGATTCGGCTGCTTGCTCCTTTATTCTGGAGTCTGGAAAGAGCACTTTCTGCACAGAGTTCTTTGCCTGGGGTGTGCTTGACCTCCTTGAAGTTGAATTGCATCTATGTCATTCTCATTTTTTGGATCCTGGGAGTTAGTCGGTTTAGCGTGAGAGTCGTAAGAATTGGGACTAACAGCTTGTGATCTGTGTTGGTATGTTTGGCTTTGCCGACTATGTAGTCTCTTGATCACTTGCACGCCCAGGTGATGGTTAGAGCCTCTTTTTCATTTTGAGCATATAATCTCTGTTGGTGTCATTGTCCTTGAGAGGTACGATATTGGTCACCACGTCTCATGACTTTCCGGCTGTAGTACCACTGCTCCTAACTCGTATGATGATATGTCTGCAGAGACTTTTATTTCTTTGTTTACATCATAATTTGCCAGTGCTGGACGTTTTGAAAGAGTTTGTTTGACATCTTTGAATGCGTTTTGCTGGGTCTCATCCCAACACCACATGGCATCTTTCTGTTGCAGTTCTCTGTTTGTTTTAGCCGTGTCTGCCAGATGAAGTGTGAATTTATTCAGCTGGTTGGCCATACCTAAGAATATTCTTACTTTGCTGACGTTCTCTGGGGCTGGTAGGTCTACAATTGCTTTGATCGTCCCTGGGTCTTCTTCTATGCCTCTAGTACTTACCATATGTCATAAGAACTTGACGTCTGGTTTCAAAACTCGCATTTGTACAGGTTTAGGGTCATACCTGCTTTCTTGATCGTCTGTTGGACTGCGTCAAGTTGTTTGTTATGTTCATGTTGAGTTTTACCAGGTACTAAAATGTCATTAATACTGCACTCAACACCATCCATTCTCTCCATGATGAGGTTCATGTTCTTTTGGAATTTTTCAGAACCAGAGCTTATTCTGTAAGGCAGGACGTTGAATACGAATCTACCCCAGGGCAAAATGAAAGCTGTTAAATGTTGTAGGGGGTCTCAGATAACGAATCGCGGTCTTATTTTTAACACAATAACAGCTCACGAGAAGACATTTTGGTGGAATTACGAATCACGGACTTAATTTTAAGGTAATAATGGATCATTTGACACCCCAATAACGAATCATGGGCCTGTTTTTGACCCAATAATGGACCACGAAAAAACCCTTTACCACCCTGTGAACAAAACAGTTATCTGAATTACACAAATAGATAATAGATATATCACTTAATTTATTTAAAGAGGGTAACATGTAACAGTTTTACAACTGATGACCCTGTGGTCCTCTATAATTCAAACTAATGATTGTAATGATACAAAATTGTATAACTTAAATTAAAATTTGATAAAATCCTAAAATTACTCATTTAATAGAAAGTTTTTACATAATACATACTGAAAGTGATAATACCTTCACAACTGAGGGGTCTGCCAAAATCCAGAGCTGGCATTTAACTTAGAGAACAGCGTTGCACCAGACAACTTGGCTAGTGTTGTGTCTACTGATGGCAGTGGATGGTTTTCTCTTTTGAGTGCCATCAACTCTACACAGACTAAAACTTTTCCATTCGATCAAACCACAAACTAGTTTTCAGGTCCGCCATGTTTTGATGCCACATGTTTGCAACTAACTTACTGTGCATGCTCATGCATCTACATAAATTAGCATAATGCAACACCTCCCACCAATGATGACCTATTGTTAACGGAGAAATAACTTGTAACACCACCATGTCTGATTAAAAGTGGCATCCTCCATTAATACTGCAATGGTTGTTATGTAATGGCAGTTAGGTATCAGAAGAACCCATGAAAATACATGTAAACTCCTCACTGCGGTTTTGTGGCATTTTATTCAGCAATGAAAGAATGAATTCCCAGACTGCCTGTGATCAAGGTTGGCGTCAAGTTCTTCCTGAGCAAAGGGAAAGTTCACTTTTATTTTGTTTACCGTAATAGCTGTGACTTAGAAATTGTTTCCATGCCCAAATACTTTTAATACCAAGATGAAGAAAGCCTGTAGCAGACATGGGATCTTCAAAATCGCTCTTAGATAATGGCCCCCAGTTTGATTCATAGGAGTTCCAAGATTTTGCAGCTGACTAGGGATTCTAACATATTAAATTAACTTGTCGTGCCAGTACCGTCGATTAAATGGCATGGTTGAGTAGCCATTCAGACAATGAAGATGATTTTGGCCAACTGTGACCCAATCCGAGAGTTTAAGCATGAGGATACTGTCAGGAAATGTATCCCTAGATTTAATCATCTGACTGAGACTCCAATGAATGGTGTTAGACAGAACCAGAGAATGCCAGGGAACACCCGAGCCACTCCAGCATGCTGCAAGAGTGTTTCAATGCTCTTTATACTGTTTCCAATCCAAAGGTTTCACCAGAGATTGCCTAACACAGTGTGAATCAGCCCGAAGAAGAAGTCCACTTTGGGCCCAAACAACACCCAGCTTCTGTTACACTGGCAAACCAACCAGCTTTGAAGAGGTCACAAAGTATTCATCAACCTATTGAAAGTTGGAGGGACATTGAACACTCATGAGTGGAAAGGAACAGAGAAAGAAGTAGTCAGACCCATCTGATAGCCTTGAACAAACCATAACTCTAGTCACAATGTGCGAGGAGTTGTTGGTGTTGAAACCTCCATAATATTTCTGACTTGTGTTGCAATGTTTGTTTTGGAGTTTTGTGTTTGTTTCTATCCTTGCTCTGTAACAAAGGCAAATCGAGTGTAAAGAGAGAGAAAAGTCTATTTACTATACCCGTAGACCTGTGCATGCCATGAAACCCTGGTTTGACAATGTTTCTATCTAGTGTTTTAAAAGTTAACAAAATATATATTATAAAACTGAAAAACTTTTAATGGTATTTTTGACAGACTTCATGGGTGTTCGAGTTGTTCGACGATTGTTTCGAAGAAGTGGAGCATTCTTTATGCGTCGTTCCTTTATGTCCGATGAACTTTACTGGGTTATATTCCAGGAATATGTCCAGAATCAGTTACAAAAAGGAGACAAACCACTTGAATTCTTCCTTGAAGGAACTAGAAGTCGCACTGGGAAGTTTTTACATCCCAAACTTGGTATGTTTTACATTGCTTGTGTTTTCTCTTTAATAAGATAAAGAACTAAGCAGAACGTAAACTTGTTAAACTGATCCAGTTTCATCTTTTGTTGGGGATGGGGGTAGGATTGAAAAAAATGAATGAAGCTAAGATCAGTCATTGATAATATTTATTTAGTGATTTTAAGACACAGTGGATAAGAATCCAGGGAAGATTACCAGAAACGTTAGCCCCTAAAGAAGTATTTCAAGACAAACATTATTGCTCGGAACCCCGTTAAATCTCGCTGGACCAGATATTAATTTGTTTTTTGAGAAAATAAAACTAACTCAATATACATTTGGCTAACTGAAAACATACCCGAGAGCTTCTGTGAGTAGCAAGCGAGAGTCAGGACTGCTTTAATGAACATACATTAAAGTAAGTAATTGGAAGTTTGTATAAAAAGGACAACTTTATCCATAAGCATCCGCATAGATCTCCAATATTTCTTGCTATCATACTTGCTGAATGGACAATACTTCAAGAAATGTTTGTGATAATTTGAAGTTCACATCTGATCTTAGAAATACTGGCTGTCTTAAGCTTGGTGCTCAAATGGGTTCGAATCCCGTTGAAGCCTGAATTTTTTTCAGGTTTCTCTTAAATTTTACACCGAAGAAACGATTTCTTTTTCAAAAATACAATAATTTTATAAATTATTTACGCTTATTGGATAGGGAAAAAACCATAAACACTTAAACTATCGAAACTTTGCTCAAAATCAAGAAAATGCCATTTCTGAGGATCTAAATTTGTTCGGCCGCGTGTACCCCTGACTCGTCTGAACAAGATGTGCCTCCAAAGTAGCCCCGAATCAACCATGCCAGCAGTTTCATGTAGATCAGAGATGTCCTTTTAGTCTTACCACCTCTTTTGTCACTGAATCATGCACTCACACCATCAGCGTACAGTCTAAACCACTTGTCGTTAACAGCGGAGCTGTCGCGGAGCACCATAGGTAAGAAAATTTGGTAAACTATCCATCAGAGAAAATTTTGTTATGGAAAGGACTTTCAACGTTGTAATGAAATCGGGAACTCCGCTTGTAGGCTTGTCTAGATATATACATAATATATGGAAGGGACTTTCGACGTTGTAATGAAATCGGGAGCTCCGCTTTTAGGCTTGCCTAGATATATACATAATATATGTATGTTATAGTTTACAGTGCAGATCGCTGATTTGAATCCGGCTTGAAGGACCATGTCATAACTTATATTTTCAATAAGGAGACCTTTTGAGTTTTGATGTTTTTCTGAAGGTTCCTGATCTTACACTGTGATTAATTACGCACGCTTGCTTGTCAACAATATAGTTCGTCATCACTTAAGTTGAGCATAATAGTAGATGATAGTTTCAACTATCATGTACGTTTGAAAGCCAACTATCATCAACTATCATCGACT
>JAOBYJ020081329.1:0-10753 GCA_025403565.2 Palythoa heliodiscus
TTTTACTTCAGGGCTGAATTGAAAAGCTCTAGATTTCTTGTGTTTTCTGGCATGAATGTTCTGAAAGCTTGTAAACACGGCTCTGGTTTTGAAGTTCGCGGCTGTTTTCACCTCATATCCATCAAAACGTGAGTGGAATAATTGTTTGTTAAATTTTCATTTATTTCTAAACAATTTGATACTTAGAACTCATAGCAAAATTTTACTGAATTCAACTTTCACAAAAAGACTGGAAAATGAGGTTTCCAAATATGGCCATTCGGTATATGAGCTGACAACCGACATTGAGCGAACCAATCAGAACGCTTAAAACGCAATATTCGAGGTTGAAAATTTAATAAAAAGACGTATTCACGTGCAGGTGTTATAACTGATCAATATACAATACAACACAATACAATACAATACAATACAATACAATACAATACAATGCAATGCAATGCAATGCAATGCAATGCAATGCAATGCAATGCAATGCAATGAAAAGCAATGCAATGCAATGCAATAAATACATAGCATATAACACATATAACACTTATAACGAACATATATAACATATAACGAACATATAACGAACATATAACGAACATATAACGAACATATAACACTTCCAAATGTTTACAATAGCATAAAAAATTTGTAGAAGTAATTAAGAATGCTCTAGAGACTTTGTTTATCCTTTAATAATATTCCTTTCGAAGTGCGATTTTAATATTAACATACATCGTGTACCATCAGGACGCCGTTATACATTTGCATTTTTATCTTTTGCTGAAGAAGGCAACAGCAGTTGCCGAAACGTCCATTATAATATTTTAGCCAGTGTCAACTTTTTAAACATATTTTTTTTATATTTTAAATACATAGCAGTTATGTATTAATTATATATTAATAAGATAAAAGATTAAATATTCCACTGAAATTAAGTTAGGCCTAGTTTTCTTCTTTACACATTGTTATTGTCTATACTTTTCCTTTTTACACAGTGCCATTGTTATTGTTGTATGTAATGTTCATTTATTGTTTTAAAAAATGCCACACTCGCTATTTGCAAGCCAGCCTAATAACCTTAGGTTGTGTTGCATAAAATAAAACTTGAAAACTTGAAACTTATGCAATGGTTTCGAGTGGGATACCGTGGAATATGCTACGCGTCACTTGTATTTTCCATGTACACACACGAGTCTTTAGGCAAGTAATTACATGAAGAAAATACAAGTGACGAGTGCCATTTCCATGGTATTCCAGGAGTAAGCATTGCATAAGTAATCTATCCCATGCCTTAAAAATACAGCAAGTCACAATTAATTTATCCCCCGTATGGAGATCGAAGATCTATTGGGGTGCTTGCGGGTCATTTGCTCCCAAATATCCTTCTTCGTAAAATTTTTCTCTGTCTTCGGTAACGATTAAACAGAGTAAGAAAAGTAAAATAAGTGTTCATGATCAGAAAGTATTTCAGGTGCCTCTCCTCAGAAAATTCAAATATTATTTCAAATATTTGTAAATTGTTCTAGAAACAATTTTCAAAAATGTTTGCAACTTTTCGAAAATCATTGGACGTCACTTTTGAGATGAAAATATAATAAAGATTGGACAGTTTTGGTCTATTCTTTGGCTTAATTTTTGAGTAAAACGGAGTTCAAACCGTAATGAATATAACCAAATTGAACACCGAGAAATACACAACGGCTCTGGAGCTCTCTGATTGGCTGTATTTTCATTACGGCACGGGATAAAATATAATTATGAAAAACAAATCTCTTTTATCCATGACACAACAAAGGAAGTCAGTTCACGAAAAACATCAAAGGCATTAGCAACAACAATTAAAACAATAGTTTTGAGGATTTGAAATTAGCTCAACCCAAAAGCGCAGCTTATAGACAGCGGAAATTAGAATTATAATTATGTTGCCACGGCTTAAGTTATAAATGGAAACCTGTTTGTGTTATTTACTTTAACAACATAAAATATTTACAAAAAAATTGCTATAAACAAATCACAATATATAAAGTACTGACAACCCTTAATCTTAAGCGGACTGAAGGCTAGATATATCAATGTCAGAGGTTTTGGTTACACCAAAAATGTAAAGCGCAAGTGATCGATCGAATTCGCAGGAAGTGATGTATCCATGTGTGGTCTGTCTGTCTGCTATCACAACTGATTTGAAACCGTTATATCTATTCCACAAAGCCAAGCAATAAAATAATGTAATGACTTGCAAAAAGAAAAACTAATTAACACATGATTTAATTTATCATTGAGCTAATTTCTTAAGTTGTTTTTTTTTGCAATCAGCCATCTTGAGAAGAGTTTATTTGTCTGCTGGTCTATCTGGAGCGGTTCATGGTACATCTAATCGAAAAAACCTTTGATAGTAACAATCTGCTTCAAATAACAGAGAAATGATGTAAAAATATTGTCACATCACACTTTAAAAATGTTATTTCAGTACCTTATGGAGCGAAGATGAGTTTTCCTTGGTTTTCCGCTCTTTAAATCTTGAATGATACCCTCATGAATCCAGACAATGTTCAAGTTTCTGGAACGACAAAACAAATGCGAAAGAATGATGTGAGAAAAAAATTACACCTCAGTGCGGAAATACCTGGTTTGCCCTAAAGTTCCTATTGGTACTTGTGGCAATCTGATATACTCCCTGTTAATCTCATCCTTAATTATCGGCAATTTCAAAAAGTAACCCATTTAGATTGTTAAAAGGCCTTTTTAAAATTGTTTTTAATTCCTTGACTTTGGCATATCAAATGTCTTTTCATAATATTTTCTTTACGACTTTTTCCCGACATATATTACGAACAACTTTTTCTTTGTTTCCGGCGCAGTCCCTGTAAATACTATAGTCATAGATAGTGCTTTCTGTTTTGCAGGCAGACAAAACGTCAATAATCTTAGCTTTTAACTAAGTTCCTGTTCATATTTATGCGCAAAATCCGGTATGGGACGTTGGGCATGCGTGTGGGCTGTTAACAATTGTTTTGTAATGAATAGCGGCTTTCATCAACAATAAAATAATTATCATGATTCGATATAAGCAATTTTGCTTCTCGATCACGTACAGCAATTTTTTTTTAAAAACAAAAATGTAGAAAAAGTGGAACAAAACATCAAGCTATAAAATACATGATTTGACTTTTGGCACATGATTTATTTTTCCTAAAACGAGAAACAAAAGTACTCTGTGAAAAGAGGAGCAAGACAGTTGAGACGGCTCTGTATGTATAACTTCTCGACTTACCGTTAACCATGAACGATTTCGAGGAAAATAAACTTACGACGTCATAAAAAATAAAACTGCCGTACGCTACTTTTAAGCGCTGTTGTACGTTTTACACTGTTCTGTTGTAAAGTATTTCATTGTGATTAGACATTCAACTTATTACTATTACTATTATTATTATTATTATTATTATTATTATTATTACCTTATCAAAATAAATGTGAATATTTTTGTGTCAAGTGAGGCAGAAGGTTTGGGATTATTATCATACAGTAATTAATGAGATTGTACAGTTGCTTTAGTTAAACTATAAAATGCGGTCAGGTTTAATCTCTTCTCCCATTTTGGAGTTCGTCTTGACGGCGCCGCTTTTGTATAGCTCATAATAATTTACGCTTTTGCTATATGCCCGCTAGGCGTTTAAGAGGCAAAAATCAATGAGGACCCAATGAAACTAAATCATTTTGTAGGCAATCTTTTACAAAATAAATATTCTGAATTCGACAAGGAACTGATAATTCTTTTCGTCAAAATGGTTAAAACTATTCTATCGCTACGCAGCTCCCCGAGCGCTTTGATAGGTATGTATTTGAAAGTTCTAATAAAAAATAATATAAATAACCCCAGCCTGCGTTGAACTTTATAATAAAAACAGCTTATCTTTCGCAGAAATTAAGGATACTAGTATTTGGTTGAATTTTACCCCCAGGAGGGGAGAATAATTTGGTAGGAATAATAGAGTTCTTGTCAGCTCTTAAAGAATCGATCTCCGTCACTTAATTAAATAAGGTAGAAATAATATTTAAAGCTACTTTCATACGGTATAGAATTGCAAAAAATCAATTAGATTCTTCTTTAAGTAGATAGCAAAATATTGTACTGTACACTAAAGCTCTTATACTTATACTGGGGTATGCCGATAGTTTACAAAAAATAAGAGTAATTTTACATAAAAAAAACTTGCATTATTCTGCCTTCCTTTCGAACTTCGTTTTAACAACAACAACTTTGTTAAATTGCTAAATGTGTTTTCTTTGCAAAATGTAACTCGCAAAAACAATCGGCTTTGCGGAAAATAAAATGCTAAAGTTTCAAAGGGTACTTTTTGAAATAGAAGCAAGTAATTAAACTTAGTATGACAAGTACTATTTTGGATGGCTTATCAAGTTTACAAAAACAAGTTGTAATCAACGGTTAATATAGGGTAGATCCGTATCAATGTAAGAATTAAAATGATTTTTATGAATCAAAGACTCTACCCATTCACCGAGAAGTCAATTAAAAATCCAATGGCGTAAACACACTGAGGTAGATAATGCTTTGTATCAACCGCTTAGAAGTGCTGCGATTCGACGCGTCAGTGAAGTTTTGATAAAAAGAAATACATGAAAAAGCGACATACTTTAGTTATCACTATCAGTAAGTAACTTACGTTGCTATACAAATTTTGAAAACTCCTGAGTTCTACTTATTTTGCTTAGCCCCGGAGGCATTCCATAACATTCCTATTCATACACAAATCGTCTGTAAATTTAAATGAGCCGGAATAATGGAGCATTTCTTTCCATGTACGCAAGAAGAAAAAATGACTTTGCGACTTAAATCCAAGTGGGTAAGAAATATACTGAGATAAAAAAAAGAGTTTTTAGTATGGAGACCCCAATAAAAGATCTTAGTAAATTCTTAGTTATAATAACTTACAGCATAAAGATTTTTTGTTTGTTAATGAGTACAAGTTTTCGCCTGTAACTCTGTTCACTTCTTGTATAGATTCAAAGCTCCTTCAGACACGAAAGCTTACGTAGAAACTTTAAAGACAGACAACAATACCTTGCATGAGTGAGCTGATCCCGACTAAACTAACTTCCTCGCATCTTCATACAGTTGCACAGTCACGAGTTGTACGCTCAATTATCAATTCTCATAATTATGGCATGAACAATTTGTGCCAGTAAAACTGCCAACCTGACATAGTTTGAACACCGCAAATGATAGTAATACGGATTTAAAGAGTATTTGTGGATCTATAGTTTAACCTCTCTTCGACGAGACGGCGTTTATAATCTATGCTGTACACAAAATAAAAAAACATCTCCACTTTGTCTCTTCAAGTTATCAAAATCCATTCATTCACTTAAGCTCGAAATCTCAAGAGACTTTAACGCTGGCCTACCAAAGTACAAAGAATTCTAATAATTTCTTGGTAACTTTGACTAAAGCGAGTGTTAATCTCATTAGACTTCAGTAATGAGAGCGCGATTTCGGCGAAGTTCCTTTGATTCTAATGATTACACGAAATAAGGGTTTTTAAAAATTCAAAACAGGACGCAAGAATTGCTATTCAAAGTAATGCAATTTGCAGTTAGTGTCACTGGCCATTTTGAAGTGCTATTTTCCAAAAAATATTTTAAGGTTTCTAGCATCAGTTTCTTCTAATATGAAAAGCAAAACGTATTTTTCTTGATATGTTTTTGTTCATTTATGATAATTAGATTTTTTCAAAATTAAACAGATACTGGGAAAATGAACAAACCGCAAATGTGCGAGGGAAATATTGTACACGGTGGGCAACGCCAAGGAAATCCGCTAGTATACATCCACCACGTATCGGCCAGTCCCAATTAAAACCAAGTCTTCAGACAAACCTGTCTCATACAGTAACTAGGAAACAAAACATTTCACAGTCTTTCTGTATTAATTAATTATTGTCTCAAGTCTTTCTTATACCTGATAAGAAAAATAGTAATCAAAAGGTGTTATATGGTGGGGACTCATCGGAAAAAGCTTTATACATTTTGTTGCCACATGAATTAAGAGTAACTATATAATCTTGACGAAAAGCATAGAAAGTAACCTATACGAGAGACGAAATATCTATACAGAATATTTCGAAAACATACCTGTATAGCTCATACTAGCTTTCTATGCTATTAAAGTAAATTTTTACTTTAGAGCTGAAATATTCCTTGTTTTTAAAAACCAATGGTAAGACCCCTCACAGGCTTTCAAAAAAATTAGCGGAATAGTTTTGCCTTTGTAGCTTGATTTGATAATTGTGAAATCTTAAGACGGTATGGCTTAAAGTCTTACCTCGTCTCGGCTTTGAAGACAAAGCTTCATAGTTGTGAACTTATGGTAGAGAATTAAAAGTCCCGCACACAAAAAACGTTTCCTCTCCGTTTCTCGAGTAGTAAACTATTCTGGCCTGCTATACATTTGTGCACGAAAATTTATTATATCTTGTTGCGCTACTCTGATAAATGTTGCTTCCAACACTATCTCAAAACTTGAACATTAATAATGCATAATGAGCGAATTACTCCTATCCGAAATTTGCAATTTGTTCCATTGTCCAAAAAGGCAACATACATTGATCAAACCTCATAAATCAGACTCTTATTAATTGCCAAGTGAAAACATCCGACAGTCGTGAGAATCTTTAATTTTTTTGCCTGTCAACGTAAACTAGATATTTGTTGAAGCTTAATTTGCACAACTCTTGACCGAGTATCGATTCTTAACAAGGGGTACTGACTTATTCTAAGCAACCCTGGATTAATTATCTAGAATAAAATTAAAAGCTCTCGAAGTTCAATTAGTATAGCTATTACTTATCTACTCCATCTCAAAAACAAACGACAGTGAACACGAAATGAATTTCTAATCAAACGTTCTTAGTATTTACGGTTAGCGGGAAACCACTAATTTCTAAAAGCTCCGTGCTAATAACGAGTCCCTCATTACTCTGTGTCACACACTGTTTATACTTTCTATGTATGTTTTACACAGACTTTAATAACAAAAACTAATCGTGCATTCAATCTGCCCATCTCGGTTTTTGACTGATAAGAAATAATAATCGAGGAAAAACTTGGAGTATCCGCGTTTTACTGAAAAGTTTTGCGCTAAAATAATTTGACAAATTGGGGCTGACCCAAATGTAATTCGCTTGGCTTCCTGGGCGCAGGTAAACGCTTTTTGACCACGGGTACTTACCGCAGCTCTGTGTGTTTGACAAAAAACATCGGTGTTCAGACAATATTTTCGTTTTGTCATTGTCTCCTTTTTATTTAGTCAAGTTTCATAGCAATATTAGTTCTCATCTGAGAGCTCTAATCAACACGCAAGTAATTTCTATCTGATCATATTACTTCAGTGTGACTTATCTTTCGATTTTTTTGCATCTTTCTTTTTGTTACTTATCTCTAATGGCGCAAACCAAAGTCTACTGAAAGCAGGATTCAAATTCTCAGCTATAATTTTAAGTATTCGTTCTAGCAATTAAATTGAAAAAAATTACTTTAAGAAACATTATTTTAAACAAGTTGTTAGAATACGCTTACAAAAGAACATAAATGTTTTCTATATATAACATACCTATGTTAGTCAAACCTAAGTTAATTCACCTTTTAGATAAGCTTTAAAAATTGCGAAAGTCGAATTCGTAAATTAAATAATCACTGCATTTTCGTCATGTGGTTTTGTTTTAGTTGTCTTTACTTTATTTCCTGATGTCTTTGTTAGTCTATACAAAAACAAATCTCGGCAGTCCTCGAAATTAAAAATAAATATTTATTTGGACAAAATGAATGGTAGAAGAATTCATTACTTGAGGTATTGTACAGATTGTTCTCGATTTGTTTCAAAACAACCGAACTTCTATTGTGCGACAAAATAGAAATAGAAATCTCCTAGTCCTAGAAACCTGTAGAGATTTTATGTATTTCATTTGCATGAATCTGTATCACAATTGTGTTCTCGGCATCTTTCCTTTCCGACTGATTTTGTTCTGCTTATGCTCCTAGGGTCGAACAACAGATAATAAAGCAAAAGAAGATAAAACACAATTACAGAAAAAACAGCTGGAGATTATGTCTGACTTCCTAAAACTGAGTTTTATAATTAAAATTTCGCGTCTTTTAGCATAAGCGTTTCTACTATGCACTTCATGGCCCGGCGTTCGAGCGGAGGATCCTGAGCAAGGGAAATTCTTTTTCATCGCCAGACAGGTTTTAACATCGTGAAAACAGCTTGGGCTTTGTTGATGCTGGCTGTCACATCTTGTACTGTTCCACCTTGTGTATCTATAACAGTTCCAAGGTAAGTAAAGCTCTCTACCAGTTCTGTTGACTGTCCACGGCATTCAGATGGCCTTGCTTTGCTGGCTGTTTTAACTCGCATTATCCTTGGTCTTGGCGGCGTTACAGAGACCCACTCGGACAGCGTTGGTCTCTTGTCTCTCGAAATTTCTCCTCATGAAGGCAATGCTTTGGCTTAACAGTACCAGATCGTCGGCAAAGTCTAGGTTTTCTAATTTTTTGGTAACTATCCACTGAATCCCTGTGTCTCCTTCCTGTGTTGTTTCTTGCGTGATCCAATCAAGTGCCAACAGGAACAGTTGGGGCTGAGCAAGCATTCTTGGCGAACTCCTGTCTGCATATTGGATGGTTCACTGAAGTCGCCGTCGTGGACAACTTGAGCTTGGAATCCAGTGTAGAAGAGCTTGATAATCTGGATAATCTTCCGTGGCACTCCATAGTGTGTGCCTTTCTATCTACACTACAGAGCCAAATGCTTCTTGAAGTCAATAAACACTAGGTACAGCAAGGGGCGTAACTAGCGACAGGCGGGGGGTGCAAATGCGCCCCCTACCTAAATTTTGGACCGGAAATAAATTATTTTGTGCTTTTCCTCTTCTTCTTTATTGTTATTATTATATTGGTATGAGGCACTAACAGGAATTAAGATCGCACTTGCATTCAGCACCAGTGTTAGTCTTGTAATTTTGTTCACTTCTTGGCACTTGACATACTCCAATTTATTGCGTTCGACGAAGGAGAACGCGTACTAATCTTTTTGTTGCTCGCGGGCCCAAGCTTGATGCCATATTCTTTTGAGCGATTTTCGTGTGGCAGACTATCAAAGATGCCTCGATTTCATTCGCGACCGTGAGTGGCATGGTAACAAACACGTGCTTCGATTTTTGCTTCGCTATTTGTTCAGCGACGTGTTCTGTAGGCTGTATTTTGGAGGCGAGTGAAAATTTTTGATCTGTTTTAAAATTGCTACTCAGAAATAGGGGTGGAGCTATTTATCACAACATCAAAAACTTGTACGGTAACATGTATTCTGGGAAAGACACGTTGCCTTTCGTGTCGTACTCGACGACGAATTTTGATCAAGATTTCGCGTGCCGGTCGAAACAGTAAATTTATCGACAAAAAATTATTTTTTTTTTGTATTAATATCTTTACGGTCTGTTAAACTTTCAAGAAGTAAGTAGTAAAGGCGAAAAAAAATAAGAAAAGATTAGTTTCTTTTTTTGGGGGGAAATTTTATTTGACGAGAAAAAATAAACGATCGAGTGGACATAGCGAGAATCGAACTCGCGACAGTAAAGCTTGATGTTACACAGGTAAGAACAAACCAGTTTTAAAGCTGATTTCAAACTATATCTGGGAAGAAATATCGTTTTTTTAAATCTTAAAAATTTTTCTACAAATAGCAGAAATAAAGTTTCCTTACCTCAGTTGTGTATTCAATGTTTGTCCTTAGCACATTTCTTGCTGTTTAGAAACATTTAACAATGGTTTTCCGGAGCGGGTAATTAAAACTAACAGATTCCATTTTAGCGTGCGTTTGTTCACTAATAGATCACAGATGACGTCAAAATATGGTAAGAACAAAAAAGTGGCACACGAAGCGATAGCCGAGTGGGTCACTGATGAATTTACCACAGTTCGACGTCCTCTGTGATCTCTTACTGAACAGACGCACAAAAACATGGAATCTATTTGTTATATATAATAAAAAATTAAAAACTTTGTAATGGTGACGTCAATCGTGCGTCTGTCCTCTAATAGATCACAGGCGAGAACCAACCAAAATGGGAGAATGACTTGGGTTATTATATAATCTATGATAATTACTAGTTTTATTCAAATTTTCAGATTGTTGATCGGTCGATCGGCTCATTACTTACTATTTTTTTATGTCAAAGAGTGAAACCTTGGCAGAATATACGTATATTAGTTGTTCAAATGATCGTATTTTGTACTTTATCGGAAACTTACAAATCATAAAACATGCACAATTGGTTATATTTGAAACCCGCTGACCCGCAGCCCTGAGTAAAAACCCGCTTATGTGATCAAAATCTGAATTTCTGATCAAATCAGCCAAATCTCTAACGGAACCTCTAGTTTTATGGTGTGTATGCAACAAATACAATGCAAAGGCTTTAAAATCAATACAAATTGTGGCTGACATTATTTTGAACAACACTTACAGCCTTGCATTTTCGTTGTCACACTGTTTGTGGTTGCCACTCGACTGAGCGTAACAGCCACTGCATCGACCATAGGTCCTCTAATTTTGCTTATTGTGACTTTGATTCTCCCTGTCTATAGCAGCTAGACTACAAGGACTTGGTCATAAAATGGAAAAATTGGACCATTTTATAGAGGTCCTAATTTTCAAAATTTTCTGGAGGACCATTCCTCCAGACCT
>JAOBYJ020081544.1:0-10749 GCA_025403565.2 Palythoa heliodiscus
CTCCACGTCCAAATACTTTGGAGTCAGGTTGGCGTAGTGGTCATCATTCGCGCCTCCAACCTCGTCGACTCCCGGGCTCCGCACGTGGGCTGAGACTAGATTTGTCGATCTCAATCTGACACCGAGGATTTTTCTCACGCCGCAAGATTGACTCCCGGCTAATAATATACTTGGCTATATTGTTAGCAGAAGAACTGTACCCTGTGGAATGCTAATAGAGTTATTACTATTATTATTATTATCATCATTATTATTATTATTATTATTATTATTATTAATGCGATTTTATGAAGTCAAGGGGAGTTTACTTAAATATCATGCACCAGTTTTTAAAAAATGAGTCAGTCGGTAGTTAAAACTAAAACTAAAAGGTAAACATCGTAAATGTAATTGTATTTGAGTTAAACAAACAATTCCATCATTTTCATCATTCACTCACCTCAACCACCGGATAGCCTTTATTGGTTAAACAAATATAAAGGTTCTCATGGTATGATCTGATCCTGACCTGACCTCCAAACCCGGCAGATTCAAATTTTAGCTTTGCTGTTGATGCCAGAAACGAAAGTATTAGTAATAAAGAATTGCTTTCGGCTAAAATGTAAGAAAACTGAAATTAAACAATACGCCGCTGGGGACCCTAGCAAGGAGGACGGCGACGCCGACGAGGACGGCAAAGAACAATAGTAATTACAATAACTGCACGTTGGAATGCATCGAGATGAGCACCTGCACGTAGTTGTCGCTAAAATCAGAACGTCAAAAGACCTTTTTTAGAGTTCTCGGCACTACGAGGCAGTGATATCGATAACAAAAATGTTTTCAGTATTTGTTTACCTTGTAGGAGAACCAGTTAATCGCTTTCTGATCACAAAGTTAGAACAACGAGGCTCACTGATGGCCAAAATTCAAGCTCAATTTAAGCACAAGCTCATGGCTGAAGCCGAAAGACTGCTCAACAAACAATGAAGATATTTAGCCTTTAAGAACAGCCGCACAATACATGTCGATGGCACTAGACGTTTCGTTTTCCAATGCCTTGTTTCTCGGTTTTGTTTTTACTTAATAAAAGCCGCTCTCGGAAACAAGAACAAATTCTAAAGGGTGAAGTTGCCAAAATGAACTGAAGAGCAATGACTCTAGGTAAAATTCACTAGTTCTTCAAAAGAAGGGTGTTCTGTATTGAGATTACTCATTGAGCTACTGGCACTAAATACTTGAAGGGGAAATTTTTTGGTTAAAGAGTTTTCATCTTTGTTTTTGAATTGCTCTTCACCCAATCGTACGGCCGAATACCAATCAAGCTCAATACAGCCCTTTTTTGAATGACATACAGAATTTTAAAAACAATATGATGTACAAAAGCATATAGTATTTCAGTCCTGCTTACCACTGCGGTCGCTCTCTGTTCCCAGTCCATCTATTTGGTTGTTTACAATTCGCACATGTTTACCAGTGTTCTTTGAGTACAGAACGTGGACTCTTGTCATCGATCTGGTGACCCGAGACTTGAATTCGTTGACGTTGTGAGGCTCTATACGTAGAACCTAACAAAAGATCATCAGATACGGCGCTTATAACATGTTTTTAGCCGGATATATAAGTCGGCGCTTGTTTTGATTATATTTGGTTCAGTGATTAAACACACAAAAATAAAGTATGTTTTCACGTGCTGCATTTACTCAGATTTAATTTACTTTTTTTAAAACGTGCATGTACAAAAACTGACGTGTTATGTGGCTTTTTGTTTGTTGTAATATTTTTTCCTAATTTACCTCGGCCAATTCGGCTCAAATGAGAGAACATGGTCGGTCTTGGCATCATGCCGATCAGAAACCGCCAACAATCCTTCCTCTTTAATAAAAAACCCCCGTATCTATAGACAGTAAATTAACTGTTTTGAAGGTCCAGTTTTACATTTAATATCTTTAAGAAACTCTTATTTATTTTTCGGTTTTTACTTTTACCACGTCGGTCAAATCCCGTTAAAATTGAGTGCTTGTGGCTTTTAAGGATACGATGCGGTCAAATAATTACATCATGTTCGTGCACATTGAGCAGTTACCAGCTCAAATCCTTGTCATGCATGCATAGTTATACTCTTTAAAACCGCTTTTTTTCTCCTAGATTGCAAGTATTCTGTATTGAGTTGGTAGTGTTCTTCAGTTTCAACCATCCTTGCCAGATAAATGGCTTGAGACATTTCCCTTTCTCATTATGGCTACTTCCTGATTGTTTAAGTTATGATTTAAGATTATAAGCTTTTCTACTCGGGTCGCAATGTTTTATTTTTAGATTTTTGAAGCTGCTATAATTACAGCGTAGTTAATTAGTCCTACGGGTTCTGTAAGTATTATTACTGAATATTGAAACTACCCATCGCAAAAGTGCTAATATAGGACAAGATTACATACGTTGCTGAAATGTTTCTTTGTGTCTTCCATTGGCCTTGCTCTGCATCTGTCACAAAGCCGAAAAAATTAATACTGAAATTTTTCGTACGATTTCATAGGCTACTGCAAACATATATACAGTTGAAATGTAAGTTTAAACATTTTTTATTACCGCTGAACAATAATTTAAAGATGCACTAACAACTTTGACAACTAGCAAAATTTAGAAACTAAATGTTTAGCGTGCTAGAATATAATACTTACAGAGCTGCGATAAAAACTGTCCATAGCAATACAAGTTGTGAAAATCTCTCCTCTCCGATCATATCCAATGAGTATCTGTCCAAGTTTATTACCCAGATTTGGAGCGCGTTCTCCTCCGACTCGGTAGAGTGGCAATGGCGTGGATTTGTTGAACCTATCAACCAGTTTGAGATATTTAAATGTTTTTCGACAGACTAATAATTAGTTTAATGATAGATGACGCCCTCTGCAAGAAAATCGTAGGTGTTGACTGCAACTAGTCGATCGGAACTTACTCGAGGCGTGAGCGAGCATTTCCCGAAGTGGGTTCGAAGGAAATGTGCGACGGGTATGCGCTAGAATGGTTGGAAGGCGTTTCAATATTTAGGAGATCAATATGTTGCATTTTGTAGCTAATCTCCGCCGCAGAATGGAAAATGATTCTTTTGTTTCAAGAAAATTCAAAATATTTACTGCAAAACGTACTGACAAAAACAGGAATTTGCGGTCTCGTCAGTGTGTAAACACGCATAATCATCTTCAACAAGGCCTGAGAAGGAACTATTTTGTGATTGACGTAACAAATAAACTGAATAAACTGTAATAGCGTAAACGGCCGCTATTGTGAAAATGGCGCAAGTTTAACGGAAGAAACTTGTATGTTGGAAGTGAAGTAGTTTTAAACCAAAATGTAATTATACGCTTAATGTTGGCCCACAATTCATGACTGACTCGAAATATCTAAAAGTTTATGACGTTACCCTATGCTTCATGTTGTAAGCTCTATTTTTAACATTTCGATCCAGACAAAGTAGAGCTGAAACTAAGACAATACTACAAGCTTGTGCCGTTGGTAGCACTAAGGTTCCGGTGTAAAAAATATTAGCACCGTCAAACTGATATTGGCCGCGTGGAAAAACACCGACAGATACAACTCACCGAGCCAAAAGGTTCCGAAACATAATTTCATACAACATGTTTGTTTTTAAAAGCTGCTGTTAATGTTTTCCTTTATCTATTTAAGCAAAGAACTTTAGTTCGCATTGTTGTCCATAAAGAAGTGTTTAACTACTAAAGTGTTTCTTAGAAGGAGGAATTCTGACTCCATGACGGACTAGAAAAGGTACTGATGTAGTTTGAATTTATTGACACAAGCGGAATGTGTACACTGTGCTTATCGAAGCCAGCTCAATTATGTACATACAAGATGAGTACAATATTGCTGTTGCAGGATCAACAATAGAATAAATCGCACAAAAATTAGGAGTGGTGGTGATTGCGATAAAAATCGAAAAGACTTTAGATGTTTCTTGCAACACGTAAGCGCGGATCAACTATTGCACGTGTCACTCGGTAGGCGATAACTGAATTCGGAAAGAATTTGTAAGAAGCTCAAAACAAACAAGAATCATACAAGAAAAACGATTAATCAACAAAACCATCAAAATCCGTGACCCTTTAAATGCTCTGCCTTACCCTAGAATTTCTAGACATAATTTGGTTCTGGACATTAAATAAAAAACGAGGTTGAAACATTCGGTTGCTTCGCCGTTTGCATACCCATTTTTTTTTCTAAAAATAAAATTGAAAAGTTTGATATTTTGGGGTTATATTTAGAAGAAATGCAAATTGTATTTTTAGAAGAAAAAAAAACTTACCACGCAAAAATTGCTTAAATTTTTTTGCGTCCTCTAATTTTATCCAGAACTCGAACAAAAGTTTGTTAAATACAAAAAGTTATTTTGGTTCATATAGCAAACGGTTTTCCTGTTTTACATCCTCGTCCATGAAAATATGACGTAAGTTAAAAATTCTCTTACTTTCATTGTATCTTAATTTTGTTAGCAACAGTTTTATTTGGTTTGTATAAGATCTGTAAAAACTGTCAGATATAAGAGAAAAGTCTTTGAAACAAAAGTTTTATACAATGAGTGCATTTGAATAAGACTCGATGATCAGTGTTGAATTATATATACGCTTTTGTATACCTTTTAATCTTGAGCAAGTGTATCCAGTCTCTCGCCGTCCTCATGTTAGTTCATTGTAGAAATGGCGTAACATCCTCTTGAATAGTAAACGGCTTTTATACCTCTGAATATCTCTCAAGCTTCGATCTCGCGCGATTGTCAAATCCTATATAACCGATATTCATTTTACTAAGCGAGTCTAAAGATTATTAATTTATCTTAGCAGCTTTGACTGTCACTAAGGCTGTACGTAAGTTGGTCATTATTCTATTATATACCCCTGGGCAACAATATTGTTTGAGGTGTGAGCGACTGAGGGACCCTCAGATGGGCTTGTATACATTGAATACAACAAGTGTAAGTTTAAGTGCTGAAGACATCCTCGAAAACCGGCAAGTGCAAAACTCAAAACAACCAATTTGTACCTCTAAAGCATTTGCAGTCGGACAAGAATTCTTAATATTATTCCCGTTTGGAGATAATTTAACACATAATTTATTGTTCGTACGATATTGCTTGAGTCCTAAAAAGTGCGTCAAAAAGCAGTGTCTAACATAGCAAATTAAGTAATTTCTTCGAAGGTTTTCACTTCTTATCAAAGGGAATTAAGAAAGGACTCATTTAAAGGGCTTAAATTTCAAATTGCATGTGCATTTTTCAAGAAGACCTATAGCAACACACAGACTGCAATTAGCCGCCTCATTCAACAAGAATAATATAACTGTTTAGATATCATATCCTTTAGGTCGTGTAAGTAGATAAGAAGTTAAATCTAGACGAGCAAATATAGCAGCGGCTTCATGCAATTGATGGATCTTCTTGCTCAAAACCGGTTCGATCTTTATCACTCAGTTTATGCATGATACGTATCGCGCCAGTTTTTCATACTTGCTTCAGTTAGTTCTTATAGTATTAATGTGTTAGCTCAAATTTACGATGGAATTTTAGTATACATATATTCACACCCTAACATGGTTTTCATTCGTATAATTTAGCTGTCTAGATTGACAAAGAAAAAAGAACACAGGGTTGTCGTTCGCGCCAAAAAGAAAAGTTCTCCAAGTTATCGGACATTCATTTTTATTGCTCGTCAAAAATGTGAATACAGAGACAATAACATTGAGCCCACTTGCTTTTACAACCTCGACATGAAAGGGTAAAAAATTTTGGAAGTTTCAAAAATAATCTAAATGACGACTATACAATTAAGTAGTTCAAATTATACCTTATTTAGTTAAAAGTAGATAACTGTTAAACTGCTAATTTACCCTTACTTAGGGTTGCAAGTTAGATTATATAGTTGCCCCGTCAGCAAGAATATTAATGCAGCCTGGGTTAAACTTTATGCAAATAAGCTGTTTCTCTGAAAATGCAACCGAAAAGCTAAACCGTCAAAGTTTAAAAGGCAATTTTGTGCTTGACTTTTCATTAATTCCTTTCCTTTTCTTTCCTATAATTTTTAGGTTCTAACTAGATTAAAGTACCAGTCAGTTTCAAGTAGTATGAGCTTTGATCGTGCTGGCCAAACAAGAAAGCAGGTAAAGGAAGCTATCTCGTAAAATATAGAGAATATTACATAAGCGCGCGAGGTACAAAATTTACTGATTTTCGAAAACCTCTGAAACTGCTATCCAAGAATTCTTGCTTTTATTCATCTGTAGAGACACAACAAAAACACTATTCTTTTCAAATGTAAATCAAACGTGTCCTTTTCAAACGAGGTGTGTTGCTCACTCTAAGTCTAAGAAGCCATGCAATTTTATATTGAATTAATATACTATTCTGTAGGTATATGAACTTTAGCTTAATTTTTATGAGGCATTTTCTAAATGATCGCGACGGGAATTTGTGCGGGGATTAATAACGTTTTATGAATCTGGTAACAGGTGTATAAATAAAAAATTTGGTAAAGTATGAACAACGAAACAAAGTGTCGTGAGCACGGATCAACTGCGGAACTTAGTGATTTACACATAGAATTTTCGCAGTTGTTGACTTCCGAGTGTCCGGAATGTTACTAAAGTTTGCATGACAAATACTAGAGAGAATATTATTTGACCAGGGGCAGCACTTCACTGACAAACCGGATGAACCTACGTAGCTATACGATATCCTTAACTGCATAGGTTTTACATTTTGAAAGGATCAATACAATCATTAATGCCCTAGAAACTATTTAAAAACAAAATTAATAGCTGGCATAATTTTGCAAATATTTTTATGCTTGCTATGCAGTAAAACTGACGACAAGTTATAGAAGTAAAGGAAATGACAAAATCTGAATTTGTAATCGTTTAGAACGGCGAATTCAGTTAAGTCTGGAATCAGTGTTGACAATTATAACTTTTTTTACACTGAAGATGCAAAAAATAAAAGCCGAGAAAACAACTCTCTGATCCTTGCTGTCAGTTTTTCTCGGAAGTTTGTGTCAGAATTATTCAATAAATGTTTTTACAACGGTGTGTTTTGAAGAAACTGTTTAACTTGATCTTAAGAAAACAGATAAAAGGAAACCCCTTGATGTTTCAGTCTCCTTTGCGTCTTTGCCGGAAGTTCGTCAAACGAGCACTCGAAGTTTTGTGTACCCGGCGTTTTGGTTAACACGTTGCGTCAGAAAAAGCAAAATGTTGTCATTATTTTCTTTCTGTAAATAAAGATTGCTTAACTAAGGAGCTATTTTTTATAAAGGAAATTATATACTTTAGTTAGTGATAGATACATATAGTTGATTGAAATAGAGAAAACCTATTTTTTAATTGAGTTATACTCGGGTTTTTAAAAAAGTGACTCTGACTGAAAAAATGAATACGAAAACGTAAAAACAGCATCGATTTATTGAGAAAAATGACAAAGTAACATCATTTTAGTTTTGCGTGGCCAAAAATCAGTTTGGCACAAATAGGAAGCAAAAAAAATCTCTCCATGATCTGTTTGATCTGAAACTATACAGAAAACAAAACAAGCTGACGTCAGAACCAACGTTTGTGAGATTGAGAATTTCTATACTTTATTAAAAATATTAAAGAATTGGCAGGGGATTTTCAGCTGAAACTAAATTCCGTCAATGAAGAAACTGATCCTCGCAGCTGCTGAAAAAGATCGAAGATTTGGAACGATCGAAGATTTCAGTAGTAAAGATCTTTCTTGTCGAATCAGACGTCATAATCTATAGAGTATACAGTGATACGTCAACATACGTTATAATGTTCGTCGTCCCATTGGTCGCTTATTTATTCACTGCTGATGTCAAATACATGTTAGCCAACATTCCCCGGTTAGAAAATTATTTGTTACAAGCGGGAGAGAACAGTGGCATTTTTCGCCGTTTTTTAAGTCTCTAGATCATACATTTATGTTCGATAATCCGTTTTAAAAACACTTTGACGTGGTCCGACTTTTACCTTGCGGTTCGCTTTGCACAGCAGGATTTATTTGGCTCGATCAAACTCACATCAGGTAAAACCTTGCCGGCAGCTATTTGTTGTTTGCCGGTCTTTGTTCTGGTTTTTACTGTACTAGAATGCACACAGGGAACCGCGGTGCACAGCGGTCTTATCATTTTCTTAATTTTCGGACCCTGAAACAGCTGTTTTTAAATCGAGCCGACTTTGGTAGTGGCTTCAGCACTTTTTCCAAACAAAAGATGCGGGGCACCCTGCTTCATGGCCTGCGGTTTCTTTACTTTACATTGAGTTATGCAATGCTTTAAAAGAAAAGTCCATACCCTTTGGCCTTTCACTTTCTGTTCGTTATGCTCTTTTGTTCTAGGCTTTAGTTTCTTTAATGTTGGCATGTATATTTAGATATTTAGTTGTTTCAAGGGCTACATACTTTTCATTTTTTTAAAAAATTTTTCAGTATCTCAAAAATGTTACTGTCAGAAACGCGCTCCACGAAATCTAAAGTTGACTGTAAAATTAAGAAGATTGAAAACCTCGAAATCAGAGCTGGTAATAGATTTCAAAAGTTATTTTTCGTAGAACACGGCTCTGAAATTTTTAAAGGCTAAAGCATAATGGCATGAACACAGTACAGACCTTGCATTGATCTACATATCCGCTACAAAAGAATGCGGGTATATGAGAGACAAGGATTAAGAACATAAAATGGCTTCATGCTAGTACTAGTGCCCAAGGTTCCAGCAGCCGCCGCCGGGGCTTTAGTTTTTAGTGCTTCTCTTTAAATACTACAAAAAGCAGTTACTAACAGACAAAAAGTAATTCCGATTAGGTTGAATTATTTTGCAGTATATTGAGACTGAAATGATAAAATATTTAGGTTGCTTTGATGTAAACTAAATTTGCTTGGTCAAATCTTTGAAAATGTACACCAAAGAACTACATATAAGTACATTTTTATCAAAAAGTTAGAAGTATGTGTTATCACCGGAATTGCGTCAGTTTTTCTTTGTACATTTTTTTGTACAATAGCTATCTTCTGAGTTTGTTTGGCTTGCGGCAATAGTTAGATGGCGTTAATATTCATAGGTAACGAAGCAACTCATGCCCCGCAGACACAATCAAATGAATGCATCAAGGCAAATAAACAACCAGAAATGTAATCAGAAGAACGCATCAAAACAAATAAAATCGAAGAAATGCCGATCGCTTTAGAGTTTGGAAAAATCACTTTACGTTTGATTTCCTCATACACAATGATTGACCCGCGTACTTAAATTCATTAAGTGAATTTCACCCTTCCTTCAGGCTGTTCAACTGTGTGGGAGTTGACAATGGAAGTAATTTATAAATAGAAAACCATATCTAATTGTCATGCATTTATTTTACTAGAAAAACAGTAGTAGCTACGGTTGAGGTGGGTGTATGTACAGTAATAAATACCAAGAATGAAAGAAATATTTGGTGGTTAGAAATAAGCGTAGAAATAAATAACAAACGTACCGAATAGGTTTATAATAAATAAAAAAGCTTTGAAATGTTTTCAGTATGACATAATTAGCGAGCAGATAACAATTCTTTACGAAATGGTGAAGCAAACATAGATTTTTTAATTGGAATGTAAAGCTTTCGATCTGATGGTGTCGACTGTTGTATGCACGAGTAAAGAAAATTAGAAATGATCCACTTCGGTTTCAGTGCTCATTTTTGCTTAGCTCACAAAGTCGAACTTGTGTTTTCTACACCATGGAGAAGTGCTTCGAGAGAAGTATTTTAGTTCGTTTAGGTTTTTTAGCTGAAGAAGGGTTCGAATAAAAGACTTCTCTTAATGAATTAAAGAGTAATCCTGGTAAAAATTAGGCGTGAAAACAACTTCGCATGGTTGTGTATTAATGCGAAAGCGATAGATAACGGTACCTATGTATCCTCAACAGAATGAGGTGCTAAAACAGGTTTGATTAATGCAACTTGTGGACAAACCTACTTAGGACCCTTGATACTATCTAAATTTGTTATAGAAAACAGAACGTAAAATAAATTGGAACTTCGGGTATTGTGACCAAGCACTTGGAATGTGTGTACAAACGACTTGTCAAAACCGCTGGGAAAGGGGGAAGTAGGTCATTCATGCACAAATACGTAGAGATTACCCCACGGAACATATACGCGTGCGGTTTTTTATTATGCACGAGTTGAGAAGAATCAAGATAACGAACGAGTGAACGTATGCAGCGAACAAGCGAGTTTTTGGCTACGCATAAACAAGTGCCTAAAAAACCGTACATGTGTTTTCCATTGCCTACTACAGTGAAACCCCGTTATTTCGAAGTCCCCGTTATTTCGAACTAATATTCGTTTCCCTTGGTTTTGTATACCACCACAGTGTATTTAAGGCTGACCCCGTTATTTCGAAAACCCCGCTATTTCGAAATATTTTCTCTTTCCCTTGCGACTTAGATATAAGGGAGTTCAACTGTATTATATTATATTCTTACCTTTTCCTATTTAGATATAACTGAGTTCAACTGTATTATATTATATTCTTGCCTTTTCCTATTTAGATATAACTGAGTTCAACTGTATTATATTATATTCTTGCCTTTTCCTATTTAGATATAACGGAGTTCAACTGTATTATATTATATTCTTGCCTTTTCCTATTTAGATATAACGGAGTTCAACTGTATTATATTATATTCTTGCCTTTTCCTATTTAGATATAACGGAGTTCAACTGTATTATATTATA
>JAOBYJ020081652.1:6574-18751 GCA_025403565.2 Palythoa heliodiscus
AAAGCAAGACGGGAACTACCAGGGTCTTAAACAATCTGAGCTTTGTTCTCTTGCTGATGCTCTTGGAGTTCCATATTCTTTTGAGTTTGACAAATGCTCCTCTTGCTTTGGAGAGCCTGTTCTTCAGATCTTTCATTCCTGCTCCTTCTTTTCAAATGGTAGCTCTCAGATGACTGCAGGGCACCTCAAGTAATCTGGAATCAGAATAGGTCCCAATCGAATGACTCTTCCTAGAAATCCATGTATTCCTATTCAATCGTCCCAAACGCCCTAACCCGGCCCGTAGTAATTTAAAAATATATACATTAAAATTGTTATATTAGCCCTTTTACACTTTTTTTCATTTCAAATGAAAAATTTCAGATGACAAAGACTTCATAATGTTGTTTAAATTGCCGCCGTTTTACATAATTTATATAACGTCCGGTGTAATTATCCTGTCCTACTAATAAGGTTTGAGAAGAGGACAAAATAAGAATCAATATCTAAGAATAAAAAAACAGAAAAAGAAGAGTAAGATTGAACAAAACGAGACTGTTATAGAGCAACAATGTAACAGTACGCGAGACTGACACAAATACACACAGGCCTTCTTTAGCAGCCTGGCTTTCTGCTCACAGGGATCCCACACGTTACAGTTATAAAAACGTAAAATAAACTTGGTTAAAAATAATCTAAAAATGAACCCCTAAAAACCAAAAAAAACCCACTAAATCCCTGGTTATGGAGGCATTACTACATGTTTAGAAAAGCAATAAAATTCGCATAAATTGTCTCAGAGAAACATTTGTGACGTCATTAGACAGTGTTAGCAATAAACCCACCAAAACGATTTCTCATATCGGCTTTCATCGTAAGTGTTTTATTTAAAAATCAAAAAGAGCAAAATGTTAGCACCTAGATTTCAACTGAGGTTGATCTTTGGGCAATCCAAAAATAAAGAGAAGGTAATAGAACCAGCTTAATTCAAAGTACACTTAAGTTTAATCGAATTTTTATTGGCCTTCGCTAAACGTCAAACTCAACAGTGACAAGTTGTTTCCAACCACTTTCAGTTTTGTCTTTACAGTATTTTGTTTGAAAAAACTAAAATCTCTTTTGTTCAAATCCTGTACGGACAACTGTATTAATCAGCTGATTGAATAGGCCTTAGAAGATTTTGCGTGTCATGCAGAGTTTTGGAGCGATTCCATTTCAACAATTATGTTGAATCAGTTAATGTTTCCTTATGAAAAATGAATTTTCTAAATCTAGAATAAGCTTACACTAAAATATGTGCTGTTTTCAATCAAACTGTTCGAAATGTTAATAATGATTTGAATATCAGTCGTCAAATTTTTGCTAAAATTAGATACTAGTGCGGAATAACCACATTCCTGTTCAATATTAAGAGAAACAACTGAGAAGAAATCCTCTGCGCATCGATTTGATTGTGAATTTGATATCTTATACTGCAATATTATTTCAAATTTTAAACTTTACCTGTTCATCGTACAAATTACTTAAGTCACGGTTTTAGATAATAAAAAATGTTCTTTGTAAAATGAAAATGAGAAACAAAACCCATTCGCTTTGTTGCTTGGAAAATCAAGCCGATAATCATCCTTTCAAGCTGTTTTGGCTCATTTATGATCGACTATCGATATTAACACAGGGAGAACTTCATTTTCCGTGTTTTTGTTTCTCAGTATCGTTTTTAAAATTTAAAATCTGAATTTGGAGTTTCTTCATTTCTGTTGGGGAAAAGTTCGGTTTCGAATAATAGGAGCACGAAAATCCTTTCTTTTAATTATAGTACACTTTGATATAAACTAATTTATGTTCTAAAAATATTTCCATGTGGTACTCTGTTTCTAGGAGACAATGTAGATCGACCTGCCATACGTAAAAGCGAATGAGAGTAGCTTGGTTTTTGTGCAGCTGGCATGTCGCTAACGAAGTGTCTTCTTCTTTCGGTGTTTTTCAATCACAATTTTGGTTTTCGGGTGTTTTTTGTTCCCAAACGGTTTTATTGTCCCTCTTTATTTTATCAGTATCATTTTATCAACGCATAAATAGCAATTATTATGTTAAATTTATTGTATTTTCATTGTGAGCAGTAAAAACGTCACTGCAAAGTACGTGCTCTAGAAAATAGTGGTAGGAGGAAGTGCCAAACAGCAGGTTGAGTTGTAGCTGTTTTCCTGCTTTGTTATTAAAATAAACACTAGGACCTCAAAGTTGTTGAGGTGCTTTGAACCTCAAAGTTGTTGAGGTACTTTGTAAAACCATCATTCACTCCTAGCAAGCGCTTTATTTTTTTTTCAAAAGTACAAATTCACTTTTCAAACCTTTTGATTTATGGCAGCTGCTCAGTGACCTGAGAAGACAAATTTACGACTTGCCGTTAATATTATTGGCGCCCGCAGCCACTGAAAAGCAGTTTTAAAGAAAAAAGCAGACTCAGAAAGACAGCGGGAAGTAAAAAAAAGAACAGGTGTATGGTGGCATCCTGTTTTGTTGTTAACAGGTCACGTTAAGTTTCGAGTAAGTTTTTTAACAGAAAGATTAACGAGAGATATGACTCAATAACGTGAATAATAATATATAAATGTGATGTATACGGCAACGAAATTCAAATGTCAGTGAATGTTTCTAGACAGCTTAGATACAGAATTATCGGCAAATCAAACTAAATGTTTTGAAATAATTATGTTTAGTTAACGTAATTACAGCTATTCAAGAAATAAAGCCAAAACATGTGGCTTATAAAAATATGGTTCACTACAATATCACTTAGTTTTTATGTGCAAATATGATGGAGATTGATTGAAAATACGTATTCTATCATGGCAATAGAAGATTTAGAGTCAAATAATTGCAACTTCGATTGGTGTACTATCTATATTTTTTTCAATTTTTTTGTTTTCTGGTGTGGATCCATATATTTTTTGACTTGGTTCTCGTTGAGAGATTTCAGTCTCTCCGAAATGACTTTAAGACTGAAAAAACAGTGATTAATTGAAGTAAAGATCGAAAACACGTCTTGTTCCTCCCCGATATTTTTTAATTTACACACCGTAAGGCCAGCGTCTTGGTTGGCTCTGAAAACGACCGAATTATGGCTACCAAACAACAAATAATGACTACCTAACTTATCAAATTTTTAATTGTCTCTATTTTAAAACAAACTTTTTATGGCATTTATCTTAAATTTATTAATTTTTAAAAAGAATTAAGCAAGGACAGGTAGCATCAAGGCTTAATATCAATCGTCCTCTGCTTTAGCACTTAACCCTCGATCCTCCAACCTTTCTCTGTTCTACGATTAATTCTTGCCTAAGGCAAGTAAATGGAAAGCAGGAGTCAGTAACGAGGAGTCAGTTCAAACAAAAAGGCAGTTCTTATAGAGGTAATTTTTTTAACGGATTCGGGAATCATTTGTTTTTTTGACCGGTGTTTTTCTTGAACAAATGAAATGAAATATCGTATGGGTTTTCCTCTACACAAATATGAATGTTAATAGGATCTGCTTGAAATTTCAGAATAAGCGCTTTTTGTTCTGTTAGGTTTACGTGCTATAATGTAATCCGGCTGTGTCTTCCAAAACAAATATACATTAGGTTTCTAGATCTTCTGACCTTCGCAGAAGCCCTCAGGATGCAATGATCGCTGGACTACACACAGTGAGTCTCTGTGCTGCTGATTTCAAGCTACAAGTTACACAAAGGTATAGGGATCATACAAATAATGTAAATCATACACTTAAAACGTTAACGATTATTCCGTTTTTATAATATAGTACTTCTTGTAAACTTTAAAAGAACCATTCGCGATAACTTAATCCAGTGATCTTTGCCGAGTGTGGTTGAGACAGTTAAATGTAATATTTTTCTGCATTTGTTCTCGAAATTCTTCTCAATCGCCTTTTTGAACATTTGTCTAAAACAGTGCTGAAGTTCAAATCTGGTAGGTGGCAGAAAATGTTTTTGCTCAAAAGTCAATTATCGATTAAGAGTCGAATCAGAAACAAAAAGATCTGTTTTTATAGTCCTTCGTGAAGTTTGGAGTCAGTAGCGTTGACATTGGCCAAGATTTTTTTTTATTTTACAAAGCACACGTAGAAATACAGAATCGATTGGAAACTATTGTTAGTAATTTAATCATTATTCTATTGCTTTTTCTGTTGCTGTTTTATTCCTTTCAGCTAAAATAAAGTCAAGATCGGTTGATCAGTTTTGTCTTAGAAGTTGAGCGGCGATCAGAGAATATTAGCGAAGCTAAATCAACAAGTCAAAGTCAAAGTAAATTATGATAGATGGGCTTGTTTCGAACCATCGGCGGTTCGTTCTTGTGTAATATAGTTTGGCGGATCTAAACCGCATCGTTTACCACAATTAAAAATTTCTTTCCTGGGGAAATCTTGCCAAAAATAAAAGATAACTTCATGCAAATTTTATGATAAGATTCAATTCAATATATACTATTACGGCTGTTGTTCAAAAGTTACATTTCAGAAAGCTCTTGTTATGAATGAAGATGAATGTAACCGTTGAACGACTCAGAACTTAAAATAGCTTTGTTTCGTGAAAAGCCTAGCGCGACAAGTTTGTTCAAAAACAGTAATTCCAAAGTAATCTAAATGTTTATGCAACATCAATTTTTCAATATCAAAACTGAAAATATATTAAACTTTGTACACACTCAGTATTTCTTCTCTATACCGAAAATCTTCCAAGCAAAAATGTTCGAAGCCTTATTCCGTTAATTTGATGCAAAAACCGGCAGCTGTGTTTGCGAGAAAAGAACAGCACTGTCTTTTTATTTTTCGACTTACACCAATTACACAAGCCGATAGAGGGATCCATTCAGTAATATGGGCACCGAATAACGATTGGCGGACGTCATATGTAAATTATGGACTTTTGACAACGCATTTTTAATTTCGGAATAATTTTCTCTACGTACTGCAAGCCGAGATCGACTTCAAAATAATGATAAATTTGAACGTTTGATGCCGTTTTAATGGCGTTCTTTCTTTTATTACCAGCCTTTTACCAGAAAAGAAACTGTACGTTGTATAATTGACATGACTCGATGGCAGAGGAAGAAGGAGATACTAACAAAACCGTGGCCGCGACCGAAAACGGAAAACTCCGCGCTGCCACTGAAGCTTTTCAGCGAAAGTACCGCTCGATGTCGCTGTATGGTGACCATGTATTGGAAGTGGCGAATCGTTCAAACAGAGCGTTACTGTGTTTAGCAGAAGACAACCGCCTCCGTTTCTACTGCAAGAAAGTTGTCGAATCAAAATATCCTTTTTGTGGAAGTTTGTGTTTGAATTTAGGTTTTATTTTCATAATTGTCTGTTAGGAGGCAAATAAATTGCTTGTTTTCCCATTGAGGCTTATCTTCGCTATAAATTTCTAACTCGTGTTTTCGTCAATTTTTCCCTTTAAATTTTCCGTTCCGCAAAGTTCCATGTTACATTTATGACAAGCTCTAATCGTACGCATAGCAAATCAAGTCAAAATTTAGTTGAAGTCAATTTAATTTTGAAGTATTTTTGTTGGAAGAAAAGATGAACACATCGCCTTGGAAATTTTTTGTAGAGTTTCGCATTCCATTCTCATTTTTCACTGGAAAAGCTAAAAGAAGTTATATTACCAATGGAATAAACACAAAAACTAGTGATTAATTTACAAGGATGGTGTTAGACTCGCTTACTTTTGTAATTGGTTTTCGCTCATGTGGACAGTTGTGGTTTTGGTTTGCCCTTGACTGTAAGCTAGGACGTTTGAATATTTTATATTGCTGACTATTGCTAGTAACTGCATAGTACTAACATTGGACAAACCTTTGCCGAACGGAGACACCACGGAATTAAACGAAAACCTGGTAAGGCGTATTAAGAAACTACTTAGAGATACAAACATGAAATTCGGTAATACCTCTTTTGTGAATGCAAGTGAACATTGTGGAACAACTTGACAATCTTAATGATTCGAAATTCGATTTTCTTGTCTCTTTTTTATGCAGGAAGTGGCAGAATTGGTTTTTATTGTTATATATTTCTTCGAAGCTGTGATAAAGATTATAGCTTATGGCTTCATTCTTCATCCAAACGCATATCTCAGAAATGGGTGGAATATTCTGGACTTTGTCGTGGTTATTGTCGGGTAAGTTGCATTTGCGCGTTTTATGCTAGTTTCATTTTGAGTCTTGTGTGAGTTGTTCAGCTGTTCTAAAGACGTTTTGTTTATGCCGGATATTTAAACATTTGAGTGAATGGCGAGCGCGCTGAACGCGGCTTTTTTCGTTGTAATTACCCAACAGAAGACTTTGGCTATTTCTTTATTGACGAAAATCTTATTCTCACAAGTAAACCCGCTGGGCTGTCTTGTTAAGGATGACCATACCACAAAAGCTATTGTTTAGTTAGTTTCGCCAACTGAAGAAGATCCAATAAAAAATTACATCGAATTTTTGCTTTACCTATCGTTTCGATTTAGCGGCAAAATTAAGTTCGAAGGAGCTCTTTCAAAAATAAAAGCGGGCGAAATCGCAGGTTTTGAAATGAACAAAATGAATTTGAATTCGAATAATGTAACATAGATCTAATCATCGTGGCAAATATAGGAGCTTCATTTTTTTGTGACTGACTATTTCGGTTTTGCTTGTGAGCAGTATTCGATTCGTATATTTGCGTTTCTAACAATAGTTTTGATTTTCAATTATTTCTGGGACATTTTTTTGAGCTTG
Source organism: Palythoa heliodiscus (assembly GCA_025403565.2). NCBI lineage: Eukaryota > Metazoa > Cnidaria > Anthozoa > Zoantharia > Sphenopidae > Palythoa > Palythoa heliodiscus. The sequence goes on from JAOBYJ020081652.1 coordinate 13,316, forward strand.
TCACAATTATTTTTCTTTTCTTAGGATTTTTTAATAAAAAAAAAGTTTGTAAGCTTTGCTACAAAGTCAAAACACAACTATTAATACTGAAAGGTTTGACCAACTCAGTAAATAGTACCGATATTTCTATATGGCACGTTATTTGGTACATTCAACGAATGTCCCGTTCTGTTTCATTTAAGAATATTTAGTCTTCGGTCGCGATGAAAAAACTGGATGTTTAACTACCGAACGCGGACAGATTATAAGCTCAACTATACTACGAAAAATAATATAAAAATCGCTGTTAACTCAACAGAAACCAACAGAAGAAAACAAAAAATCAATAACCCGCGTTAGTTTACAAATATCTGTTGCAATCACTTTCAATACTCGGCATAAACCAAAGAGAATCAAACAAAACTGAATAGAAAAATAGCTTTATAACCTCCGGGATTCCAAAATTAGTTGTTACAACATTAACTCGGTAATACATCTTTTTAAGCTCAGGCTTGATTCCCGTGTATATAATCATAGAACTATTCAGTTTCTTATACGTAATCCTATCGCTCAGTTGGGTTAGCTTTTTTCTTAAGTTTTATATGCACGCGAAATTTTGAGTGGTTCAGTGTTATTTTATATTTTGCTTTAAGTCAGTTTCGGATAATTCATTTGACATAATTGCCTAAATAAGTAAGGCACTTGGTATTAAAGATTAAGTGCCTTTGCACGGCTAATCTGAGCTCTGTAGTTTCGGTCGGTCGAAACGTCAAACTGACGTCGACTCTGTTGGGGCGACGTTTTCCTGTTTCGCTTTTATTAAAATTTGTTTTATTTCGGCTCTTTTTGTTCCTCATTCTAGTTTTATGAGATAGTTTTCAAATGTTACCCGTCAAAATTAGTTTTTACGTCCGTTTATGAGTTACGTTGAAGTAGAATTTGTAAAAGAAATCATTCGGTTAGGTATAAACTTGCGCAATATTTGGAAAAACGAATTATATAAGATTACTATCAGGTTCTGGCTGTTTTTAAACTATAACCATTTTTCTGTTGGGAAAATTAAAGTTTGGGCTGAATTTTACCATTAAATTAAGAACTGATCGTGGTTAAGTTACGAGCTCCTAACAAAAACCGCTCCACCGGACTGTAATTTATTTTGACTCACAGCTTTTCGCTTCGCATCTTATTCCTTCACTATTCATCTGATCCGAGAGCTTTACCTTTACGAGCCATAATTCTAGCTAAAAGAACTGGCACAATATTTGTCAATTGAGTTTCGCTGTTTAGATACTATATTTAGGTTTCCCCGGCAATGACGTCAAACTGACCACTTTATAGTCTAAACAATCTGCCGGGTCTCGTGTTTTATTGATTCTAACCACCCCCACATAATATTCAGTACCATTGTAGTAGTGAACGCACACATGCACTCACACATTATATAACACTTAAACTGAAATGAACGCAGTCCAATGAATTTGCCAACCTCCCAGAGTGGTTTTACTGATATGCTATCGGTGTATTATTGTAAAAACATAATGCGTAAAATTTCGTTTTTTTTCAAAAGAGAACCTTTGAATACAATGAAACAAGACTCAAAAGTAACAGAAAACTATAGAGAATTTTGAATGAACTTAAAGCCACAAATCAGTGTTGTTTTAAATGATTTTCGTGTGTAGGTCTGCAAAATAGAAATCTAAATTAGTTACACTCTTTTATCCCCTCTGCTTGCTCCAACTCATAATAAACTAAAACTGAAGCTTGAAAATTCTAGTTGTTAAAATCAAAAGTAGTCCTAGAAACTCTGGCAAACAGGTGTTTCACAGTTTTATAGAAAATCTCCAGAATTATTGATCACAATGGTTCTGTTATTTCATTGAGAAAAAAGAAAATGGCTGATCGATAGGTCCTTCAACAATATGGCTTTTCAAAAATCAAAGCTGATTAATTGTGGCAGTTCGTATTGTTTCTATATAAATAAATTTATCTGTTATTTCAAAGATGTAAAGTTTTCTCATACACTGACCACTCTTAGTTCATTTATGAGGAGAATTTTTCAGAACAAAAAAGTCGCACACTTCTAATTTTAGTTAATGGTACAGATTATAAATTTTTGAAATTTTTTATGAATCATGTAAATAATAACCGTCGAAGAGCCTGACTTTGACGTGAGTGCATTGAAATATAGACAAGCATAATTTTTAATAAACCAAACAGAATTTTCTAGGCAAAGCTATTTACACGACGAAATACAAAAGGCTGAAACGAGATAAGTGGCTATATCAAGTTACCTCAAAACGTCTTTAGCAAAATATAATTCATTTCTATGTGAGATTTTCTATTTTTGTCATTTCAATTACATTTAAATTTAAATTTAAAGCCAGATATTTTCGTTTTAAAAAAGGAACTTGATAGGTAAATGCTTTTCCGCATGTGCAAATTGGTTCTTGACAAGAATATTAAAAATTTTTTTGTTCCTGCGTCTTTCAGTTTCACAGACTTTTGAAGAGTTTTTTAAATTATAATGAATTAATTCAGTGCGGCCTGTTGTACCAAATTTCTGTAGACACTTAATGAAGTCAGTTAAATAGAATCGTTTGAATATTTGTATTAAGATTTCACCTTTTTCTAGTTAACAAGTAGAATACGAGCTGGCAATTTCTATCGCCTGATAGAATGACAAGAGCGAAGCCCAAGTCATTCTATCTATTGGCGATAGAAATTGAGAGCGAGTATTCTAATTGTTTTAGCAGAAATCTCTGGAGGAGAAACAAAGAATAACGATACTTCTTTGATCAATAATGTTTTAAATTTTTTAAAGTCAAACTAGCTACTGAATGCTGACGATGCATAATTTTCACAGGGTTGACTGTTTGTCGAGTGAAACTTGTTGAATTAAATTTCAAGTTAATTTTTTTCTTACTTTTGAAAATTTCTTACACCATATTTTGTTGCTACCTTTGTTTTATTTTGAATTGGTTTGTCAATTAGAAGCTACAAATCGTCTTTTAAAACTCGTCCGAAAACCGGCAAGTAGACGCCATATTGGATTGTTTGTTTACATCCGGGCATCATCCCGCAGACGCTATCCGTCACCTGATAGATAGCGAGTAAGGTAGCCAATCAGATTACAGCATTTGCGATAGATAGTGACGAGATTTCTACTAATTACGAATAGAAGGTTTTCCTTTTGATAAAATTTTAAAATAAAGTTCGATATAAGTGAGCAGATTTTTTGTCTCAAAACCTCAGAGTTTTCGTCGCCGACAAAAAGTCGGCTTGAATGTGTTGGGCTTAGTTTGACTCGAACAAAAAACTGGGACATACACGACTAAATTACTTGTGTGTGCTTGTGTGTGGTGAGCTTAGTCAAAAAACCGAGACATGTAGATATACGACTAAAACTCGGCTTAAAAGTGGTGGGCTTAGTCGAAAAACCGGGACATGTACATATATGACTAAAACTCGGCTTGTGTGTGGTGGGCTTAGTAAAAAATCCGGGACATGTACATATACGACTAAAACGCGGCTTAAGTGTGGTGAGCTCAGTCAAAAAACCGGGAGATCAGTATACTTCAAAAACTCAGATTGTGTACGTGGGCTTAGATAAGAAATCAGGAAATCTATGACAAACAATCAGCACGTTTGTTGTAGGCTTAACAAACATCAGATGTGATTAGAATACCTTATTCCCTTTTAATTTCGCAACTACTAGATTCTTGATTTTCGTAATTTTAAAGAAAACGCGAAATTTAATACTGGCAAAGTTTGTGGCACGCGAAGATTAAAATCGCGAATTTTCATGCCATAAAGTAACCTACAAAAAAGGGAAATTTAAGCTCTTGCTTTACTACTGTTATTGTAACACTTTTCAGCTTCATGATTAGAACTTATTTGTTTAATTAAAGCTGGGTATTTAGACTGTGCAATGCCTTACGCTTTGTTAAGTTTAGCTTGTTTTGTTTGCTGTTGTTTACAATGACGATCATATGAATTATGTTGTTACAGGTCTGAGGTTAAAGCTACACTTTAGATTGCGAAATTAATCACACTGATTGCTTCTCAAAATCGCGAAATTTAGTACTCGCGAAATTTAGTACTCGCGAAATTAAACTGAAGAGGATGAGGTAACAGCGATTAGTATAGAAGTTTTGTATTTGTTTAGCTCCAGGAAGGTCACGTTTAAACATAATGTGGGACTTCATGCTAACTAAGATTCTAAGTCATTGTTCAAGAAAGATGACAGAAACTCGATTTATAACAGAAGTAGGAAACAACGTCTTTACGGCTTTTGCTGCTGTTGTTAAGGGAGTCTCCGATAGTCACATTTTTGGCAGTTGTTAGAGAAAACTAAAGGAGGATTTGGAAGAGAAAAGTTGGAGGACGGATGCTAAACCATCACTCCTAACAGATGGAAGGTGTAGCTTTGGTTGGCGGACCGTCCATTAAATAGTAACTCCAAAATAATTTCAAACATCTCTAAAATTTACTACAATTCAAATCTCTCTAAAAAACCAGTTTTTCCCTCGCAGTTTTTCTCCCGCTTAAATCTCACCGAAAACTCTGGAAATATTTATGAGTTGTTCTCATTTACCAATCTATGACCCTACGATGGGGAATTTGAAATTTCCAAATATTCACTGAGATATTAGCCAAAATGTCTCGAAATTTCGACAAAAACGACGTGTTTGATTAGACGCCGCCCCACTTTAATAAATATGAAAATGCTTTCCTGATAAGAAACTGCAAAAATGTGCTTTTGTTTAGACACAAACGATAAATATTGCTTCGTAATTTTTTTCCCGAACACTCGGAAATATTTGTTTTGTCACAAAGAATAAATATTGATTGGAATTATTTTTTTATCCACAACACTAAAAAACGTTTCTCAGTTTAGCATAAAGGATGAATTTTGTTTGATATTTTGATTTCACGTTTGTTAGCTAAGAGATAGTGAGCTTAATCGCTGTATCACGTCCAAAGGTATCCAACCTAATAATCGCGTATTGTTTTTCACGTAAAATAGACGTTTACGTAATTTTTTTACTTAATTTTTATTTAATTTACATACTATCTATTTAATTCTAAAATGAGATTTTTTTTGATGATGACTTGCTCGAGTTCAGGTGGATACCTAGGTCGATAGCTAGGTCTGTGGTAGAGGCAGGTAGAGCCAGAGACACTCGCAAGGCTACGGAGGTACAAACGGGAACTTTCACTTTGTTTTACGCGTCCCAGCTTCCCCTGTTGTTTTCACAGTTATTGTATAAGGTATATAAATCAACTGAGTTGTTACCCACAATTTACATACATATTATTGTTTTCACATGAACAAGAGACTACGGCGTTTCACTGCTCATCTCTGTGTTCTTTAGTAAGACTTTAGTAAGACAGTAGTAAGACTTCTAACTTTGGACTTCTAACTTCGGACTGACTGACTTCGGACTGTAGCTGTTT
>JAOBYJ020081653.1:0-10748 GCA_025403565.2 Palythoa heliodiscus
CAGCCATTGAAGCAAACTTAAATACACAACTGCAAAATTACTTTATTGAAAACACAATGCTCAGTTTAAAGGTAAGGTAACTTCAACAATAACTGTTCACACAAAAAAATGAATCTTAACAAAAAGTCCAGACTTGTCGCCAACAGTCTGGAATCTATGGCACTTCAACAGTATTTGAGGGCAATTTCCAAGTATAAGCCCCCAGGGGCTTATATTCAGAGGGGCTCAGAGTTTTTTTGTGTTTCAAGTTTGAGAGGCTTATATATTTGGACGGGCTTATATTTGGAGGGGCTTATTTTCGGAATTTTACGGTATATTATTAATTGACGAAAATGCAGCAAAAAATTATGTGCTATTAAACTTTAATAACAAAAAAAGTGCACATAAATTTAAAGAGTATAAATTTATGTCATTCCATGAATGTAGCCAGGTTGACTTGTATCTACTTAGTGTCTAGTATTTTGGACGAGTACAGGGTATATGAAAAAACCAGTAACTTGTGTATTGGGTCACAAAAAGTGTGTAATTGCCGAGTTATATTTCCAATGTGTCTTTGCACTTGGTCTTTTTGATATCTAATATTAATAGTATTACTTTTTGATAATTTCGTATTCTTTCATTGTCAATGAGATTCTGCTCAGAGTGCAGTGAGTTTGAATTACATGAAGTCTGTGTTATTGACCAGTGTAAACCTGCCAAACCAGTGTGATGAGAATTCGCTACTGCTTTGGGAGCCAGTATGTTGAGTTTGTTTATTTTGCAGCACCCAAATTTTAGTTTACTTTAGTTCTATTATCTTGTTGTTTGAACATTTTCTCCTCCTGTTTGCCCAGCCAGATTATTCTGACTGGCATTATGGGGGGATGGACGGATGGGGGACACATGCAGCATGTGGCTGAGCTGATATTATACACATTTGTTGATTTACTAAAAGCAAGATACCTTTGCTTGATCCTGGAGGATAAGTGTAGCCTTTACCCAGTCATTTGTCATCAAACTTAACTCATAACTCACTAAAGCCAATGCTAGAGTTGAGGGCTGTTCAAATAGGAGATTTGTCTATGATTAGTAAATGTCACAGCACACTAGCTTACTACTTACAAACACAATACTGCTTTAAACTAAATCATAAGTCTAATATTTAAAACAGTTAAGATTAGACCTATTTAAAACCAAAGACTTGGAACAGGAAAGAATAAAATGGAGATAGTGTTTTTAAACCCCTAAAAGAATCTCAAGAAAATCACAAATGTTAACAGGCTCAGAGTACATTAAAAACACAAAGTTCTGGAAGTACAAATAACACAACCTTACTGATACAGGGGAAAATACAAAGTTCTGGAAGTACAAATAACACTTGTAACCTAACTGATACAAGGGAAAAACACAAAGTTCTGGAAGTACAAATAACACAGCCTAACTGATACGAGGGAAAAACACAAAGTTCTGGAAGTACAAATAATACAACCTAACTGATATGAGAGAAAAACACAAAGTTCTGGAAGTACAAATAACACAACGTAACTGATACGAGGGAAATATAAACACTGCTGTTGATTGTGAGCGAGCCTTTTAGAGACTTTCAGACCTCAAGAACAAATTCTACCAAATTTTTAACAGACCTTTTTAAGGCCTTTAAATTTGTGAAGAGCAAGCGTCCCTCCAATCCATACAATTGCAAAAAGGCTCTCATATTTTAGTGATTTTTAAAAGTGTACTGTGCTTTTGTGTTTAAACCTATAACTCTCAGATTTGGTAAACTTACTAATGTTTGGCTGCTTTTTCAGATGGTAAGCTTCATTTTTCAATTCAATCAATTTTAATTATTTGTACCCAGTTCCCTGCTCGTTCAGAACATGGCTAATAGAGACTTTTTTTTTATCACCTGCAGGAAACCCAACTTCTAACACCTAAATTAATGTAGCAGTATATGTACAGTATATGATTTGGGAAAAAAGTCCTTAATATGTACTTTCTCAATTTTGAAACCTTTAGCAACTATTGATAAATAACAGTAAGACTTCTTTCTGATCTAACTAAACAAATGATCATTGTGAACTGAAGTTGAAGCAACTGTCAAATAGATAATTTTGTTGTAATGGTGTTAACCTGGGGTTCCTAGCTTGCAGCTACTGTAGTAACCCCAAAAATTAAGACTTTTCAAGACCCTTTAACCCTTTCAACCCCAGACAGTTTATCAGTATCTTAATTCTCCTTACAAACCTCATACAAAATCATACATTTGGTAATGAGTATTAAGGATTTCATTAGGTAAAATATTTTGTGGAAGATGAAAAGTGAAATTTTGCCAAAGTGCTTATATAAAAAGTATGAGATTTAGTTGGGAGAATTTAGAGATATGCCATATGATGTGTTTAATGCTTAAAGGGTGAAACCCCGAATTTGGAGAATTTAGTATGGATATTAAACGATACCTTGTAAGCTAGAAATGTGTGGTTACAAAGGAGCTCCTCCAGTCTTACAGTGACATGATGAAGGTGCTGTGTTACAGGGCAGTGGTCCAGAAATCCTTCTGACACACACAGTGCATGGAACTGCAAGATATACATACAAATCATTACAACTACATAGAATTAAAAATTTGAATTGCTGAAAAATCCCTGTTTATTGAAGGTCATAAACCCAGGATAAATTTGTGTGTTTCTCTTACCACTTGCAAGAACTGCAGAGGGGTGGCAGGATTTAGGTCCCAGCCAAGTTTATCAAGTATGATACGTTCCATTCTCAGAAGATCAGAAGATGAACATTTAAGTCCACTAACTTCAACCAGATCTTTTGCATTAGGAATGGCCTGAAGGAAGAAACAAAATAATATTGTTACTTGTACCGGCCACATTTCCCAGAATATCTTTATGCCACCACAGGGTTCGAAAATTACCAGTTGTTTGCTAGTAAAAGTTATGACGGTCTAGTAAACTTGTCACCTGACTAATCCAATAAAATATTGTCATCTACCAATAAAGTTTTTGAAGCGTTTGTGCTCGTATTCCAAATCTCCTCATTTTCTTATAAATTTAAGTTCTGTTTTGCCCGAAAGCACTCTCTACAAACAGTGGGCACATGTTGATTGAATGATGATGTGTTACAGGCACAAAGGTTCCACAGAAGCAAAGACGTATGTAGGAAACTAATGACTGGTGCTGTAACATAAATAAATGAAAAAATCTGGTAAAGTTTAGTAAAAAACAATGAGGGTTACTAAACCTGAGTGATTACTAACTCCAAATGTCTAGAGACAAAAAAAGTCCAATTTCTATTCCTGCACTACTTAACTTAAAGTTTGCTTTCATTTTTGTTGAGTTAATGTTGTGACCACAATTAAACAACAAAAATAATTGACACCCCTCAAGGCTTACCTCATCTTCCTCAACCATCTTAACAGCCAAGAAGAGGCAGCTAACAGAAATGCAGGGAAGGTACTTGGGACGTGCCTGAAACAAAATTGGTAAAGTTTAAAAGTAGTTGAGGAAATCTGGATAAAAAAGCCAGATTGCAGATATTGCAAGCGATATTGTACATTGTGAAACCCACATCGATTATCTTTAAAACTACATTTATTGAAAAAATGAGATTTAAGTTTTGTTTAAAGTAACAAAATTTCAAATTTTCAAAGGCTTTCAATGTCATTCCAAACCACTGGATAAAACATCTTATTGTAATTAATATATAAATAAATTTTCCATAAGTTTTTCTAAGTTTTGGAAAAAGTAAGATTGAATTTTGAACCTACAGAGGTGTTATAAAACTGTATGTATCTTGTGTTGACAGAAATAATAGTTTTATACTATTCCCAGAGTAATGGGTTCCTATCAGCTAGTTAATTTGGGTACTAAGCCACTAATTATATTTTTGTAGCTCTATATACTATATTTTTTCTTGTAAAATAACTTATTTTGTGGTTCACAAAAAGGAAAAACATCTCACCATTTATTTCACTAGTATTAAGCAATAAATAAACTGAAAAAATGATTGAAGTGTAAAAAATTTGTATCAGATTAACAGAGAGTGTTGTTTTAAAACAATTATCAACTTTAGTTTTGGCAAGGCATCCTAAAAATACCTCGTTATAATTACAGTAAGAACAAAAATAGCACAAAGTTTGGTTTTCAATAAAAAGCAGCTATAAAAACAGACCTTCATTTTACAAACATCTGGTACATTAAAAGTCTCAACATGCAAAGTTTTTTAGTTTGTTTTGAGAATGAGCTCAAAAAATTAAACTGATGATTATTATGGGAAGGTGAGGAAATATTCCTCTTGTTGCATTGGTAAAATTAATGAGCTTACAAATAAAATACAACTTGTCCTCTTTCATTATAAGTAAACACAAAAGTATCAAGAAACAACTATACTAATATAACTTATCAGTAGACTTATCAGGAGCTAACCTTTACAACTGAGAGGAAGCGGTCCAGCAGATTAACAGCAAGAGCAAACACTTCTGGATGAAAATTGCAATGGCGATTAAGATGTAGTAGTAAGGTCACACTCTTGTCTCGATGAAAGAAACTGATTTCATCAAAACCCTAGAAAAATAATGAGCTTTCACCTAAGCTTTGCAATACTAAAAACAAATTACATGTATTGCTTTATCATTAAAACCAAACAATAGCATTAGTTGTTGTGCTTCACCATACCAAAATAAAATATTAAATGTATTATTTTATAGATCATATTGAGATTGTCTGGGTGACTGTAGTCCTAAGAAGGACTGTTGTCTGTTGTTACTAGTATTCTACTATTTCTCACTAGACTCTGAGGATGATTTCTGCAAAGGTTGTTGAAACAACAGTCTCTAGCTACAACCAGCAATAGTCCTTCTCAGGACTACATCAACCAGGATGATCTCACAACACAATTTACCGTTACTCCTGGGTTCAAAGAATTTAATATTATGTATTGTTAGCAATTTTTAAAAATTAAAAGAATAAAAAAATAATATTGGTTTTTAATTCAGAAATATTTTCTAAAATCCATGCCCATGTGAAAAAAAACATAATACTTGACTACATAAATTTTAAAATACAATAATAATTGTTCATAAAGACCATCTTCATGTTTTTCATGAAGATGGCCATATTTTCCTAAAATTAACTAGTATAATTATATGGCAATTTTAAAACCACGTTAATTACTTTTTCACTTAGTGCAATATTGCACAACTTGCTAAATTTAGTGTTTTAGATAATATTAGAACCTGCAGGCTAACACTGTTATTTAATATCAAAATTTTAAAATGACCAAAACAATGATTATGAATTTTATGTACTAGTTAATTTGAAATTAAATAATAAATCAAATGGTGTAGTTTGTTAAGTGGAAAACTAATTCAAGTAAAAATGAAAAAAAGCTAGGTATTTATATTATTCATTGCAGTCTAGAAAATTCTTTGATAATAATAGAAGATCTTTGTTGCTGTAAATTGAGAATGGAAACAAAGGCATCAAAAAGTTGTAGTAAGCACAATAAGTGAACAGTAAAAATAAAAACATCTGACTGTTTAAATGTTAACACAATCAAAATATTTTTAGTTCAAACCTTTCAATTATTCTATGATATTCTTGATTTCCACGACAATACAGGTGAAGATTTAGAGGTGTTTAGACAAAAATGACAGCAGCCACAGTAAACTATGTAAGCTCTGATCTATAGAACCACTGCTGTGTAAGGTCCACACTTGACACCATGACTATGTAAATATTTTCTTTAGAGATGATGTGAAGCTAACAAGTAACTTCATGGAAATGCAAAATTGAATCTTCAGGATAGCACTCTACCTCGGCATTTAATGGGAATTTACTCCACAGTTACAAAACAATTAAGGTCAAAAGCATAGACCATTGCTGCAGTTTTATACTTTTCTACAGAAATGTCACTTTTATAAGACACTGTAACCTGTGAATTTTGAAAGGTTCAAATTAGATTTTAGCTTGCACAAATCTTGCAAGGACTTTTAGGCCAGGTTTCCAAGATAAGGTTACTTAAAATCAAGTCTCCTATCCATACGTTTGTTGCAAACAAGTTATAAACTAAAAGGTGCACTTCTTTTTCGTTAAATTCATATTTTGACACTACCTTTCTAGCACTAAGACACTTTAGATTCGCTGGGCATTTTCCTTCTTTTTTTAATCCGTCTTTCAATGCTTTGCGTAAACGGTCACCATTCAATCCGGTTGTCACCTTCATCTGATCAGGAAGAAAAAACATCACTTTCGTTATTCTCTTTTTTATTTCCGCAGTTCTGCTTTACATGAACAAATGTCAGAAGGTTCTTAGCAGAAGCATACCAGGGCGGCTAGAATTCGCAACAAACCCTCAAGTCGAAAGTGAAATTTTTAAACGAGAAACAAATCCCAAGGGAAAGTCCCCAGCAATAACTTTAGAGATTGTTGGTCAAATAATAAACAAGAGTTACACTCGAGTAAAACGACAACTAATATTGGCTCAAAATTTCCCGTGCTATTTATAGAAGAATGATGATAAATAATAATTTTTAACGACAAATTCACCAAGGCTGGGAAGGTAATATAATTCAAAATTAGCCTGAACTGACTACCCCTGAAGACCTCAAACAACCACAACTGTCAAATATAACCTAAATACAAGCACTTAAATTTCTTTACCTTAAGAAAGAAAGAAATACTTTAACAGCTTAAAAGTATAAAATCCGGAGCATCTGAGTCCCGCTTCAACAATGCGACTAAATTTACAGATTTAAATGTTGATTTTGTTTACAATAAAAATTTCTCTAAGAACACAATGCGTGCCCGGTTGTGCAGAACTCGAGTTATTTGCGAGCCGCATTCACTTGAACAACTCGGGAAATAAAAATGGAAACAAAATAACTAAGAGTTTTGTAATAAACAAACCAAAACGCTGTACGTCATGAAGTTTAAACTTCTAAAAACAACAACTAGCGAAGTACAGACCAAAGTACAATAAATGAGGGGCGAAAATTTTCAAACGTTGTATTCGTCTTTACTTTCCGAGCAAACAAAATCACTCCAAAAAAAACACGACACTTTCAGAAGTTCCTGATGAGTATGCACCCTGTTTCATATCTTATCTTGGCTCGTTGTAGCAGAAACTCAGATGAATACGCTTATTGACAAAGAAACGATAAATAGAGCTTGACTTCATTCTCTGCAGTTCGGTAAAAGAACTGACGCCATTTTTAGCTATCAAATTCTCCGCGAGGTATACGATGTTTCTGTCCTTTCATTTAGTATAAAGTAGTAAAGGAAACAATGCAATGAAGATGATACGGCAGTTCTTCAGTATTTGATATCAAAGGTAATTAATTCATGCGAAGAAATTTATCATCTCAATAGACTACTTCGTACTTTGCAGCAGAAAAATCTTACCTCCCTCAACTCCCAAGTTTGAAACGCTCAACTTCTCCTCTTTGTTCTTATTGCACCAAACCTTGTCGTCATGCTCTTCACGATGGAACAATTCTTTATAATTCCATAACAGAAAGTAAAAGTTTTTTTGGCAGCAGCTAAACCTGCATCCTTTGTTTTGTTACGTTCGAAGCCGTTCTGATGTAAACACAGCAACTAGCAGATTTTTGCAAAATTTTGAGCGCCAAAACAAAATTCAAAATTTTCTTCCTTCTGATTGGTTCACTGAAGTAAGACCTACAAGCTGATTGGCTAACTGGATTGGCGTCATGCGGTTAAGGCGTAGCCCAGACTCCGAGGAGAGCCTTCAAAAGAACGTAACACAATAGATCTAGACGTCATACGAATTTGCGCATTGCATTTCCCACAAAAGAAGTCTGGCTTTTAGATTTCATTTGGTATAGCTTTGAAATTATAAGTAAATTAATAATAAAAAACATAAAAAAAAGGTTACTAACTGAGCTTTTTTTGTTCCAAAACTGCTGTGTAAAACAGGGATTTGCATTTCTCGATTTGTTGACATAAAGCCGGGGCTAAAGGAAAGTCAGGTAGAATTTTTTAAAAGTCATGTGATTCTCTCGCTTATCTCATTGGTTGGCTGACTGAAAATCGACAGGGTGCCTTCATTGTTTTATCGCTGAGAAACATAAATTTTTTCTTTTGGGTCTCCGCCATTTTATTCCCAGTACATCTTTTTAAAAACTTCTCCTTACTTGACCTATTGAAGGTAAAGTATAACTTAAACATTAGTGTAATTCACTAATTTGCTTCCAATATATATTTTGTTAGATTATTTCTGATTTTAGTGCTGGAAATTCATAAATACAGTGTAATTTGTTCCAGCAAGCTGATTGAATTCGTCCGAGTCACCGATTTGGAAGTATTTAATTGTGTGAAAGTATAGTTTCTTCGGTAATATCCTGGCCTTTGTCTTTACCTACGTTTACTTACCTCATATATTATATTCCTTCTTTCCCGTTCAAGGTACCGGGAAAAAATATCCCGTGCGTAACCAAAGAGGTCATGAGAAGGTTTAACTATGAATCTTGTTCGAAAACTGGACATTAGAAGGCTGGCAAATGTTTTGGGAGAGACTCTTAAGCGGGAAAATGATTTGACAACAAGATTATACAGCTCTCTACTAAACCAGGTAACACTGCCATGCCAGCGAGTTTTGTTTAAAAGTTGTTGAGTTGGTCAAAATTTTGTGTTAAATATTGAAAATGTGGTGGTTACACTTCCAAGTACTGTCAGTCTCGGGTTAACTTCGTTTTGCCTCACAATTAATAATTGTTTTTCTTTGATTAAATGTTCGGTTTTTATTCAGCAAGCTTATCTCGTTGCACCTGATACCTGAGTGACGACGGGATCAAAATTGCAAGGTTAGAAAGCGGAAATAAAGAATGACGTAATGATACGATCTTCTCTGTTATGAACGCAATTTAAGTATTGAATTGCGAAAGAGAAGACTGATTTTTTTTCAGACTTAAACGGGACTCCTCTGCGATATCGGTGCAGTGCTTTTCCTACTGAGCTATGAAGCGAAGGCTTTGAAGCCACATCTGTTGGGAGCAGGTCAATTTTGCTGGGCCCATCTTTGCCACTTAAGCGGAAAGAAAGACATTAACCCAAAAATGTTGTCATTAGTGGCTTTTGACAGATAAACCATTTCGTGATAATTACCCAACGGCCTTGTTCTCTTTTGTCATCTGACAACTTGTGTTTTTTTTAAACCACCTGGGCTTGCGGGTTGAAAACCCTCGAGCATAAGTGCATTAGTGGAAGTAAGTTCAAATTTTTCCTTGTGACAGAATAAGTGAATAGATTCAGTTCTTTTGACATTGAAGAGAGAATATTCTCGTCCAAAAGGATCAGATTGCCTAATCTTTTGTTTGTTATCGTATATATACCTGGAAAAGGCATGCATGACGAAGTACAGATTTACGTTTTTGTGCTATTTTTGAAAACGTACAATATGGTGCACGCGTGTTCAGTTATTGTACGTATTAACACCTAGCGTGCATTGTGCAGCAGGCGACATATGGGATGTATCAGTGCAAATAAATGACATGTATCAAGTTTATCAATTCAAACGGGTATTTTAATGGAAACGTATTGTAATAGCTATGAAAGATATAAACTTTCTCTTAAGCTTACATTTCAGCTACCAGCTAATAACAAGAAAATTAGTATTGATTTGACATGGATCATTTCTGTAACCTTTTGCAGGCATTGCACATAGCATTAGCAATTGTGAGGTTTTTTAGCAAACTGTAACACTGGTTTCAGTTGTGTTTAATTATTATTTTCACATGAAGGAGAAAGCCTTTCGTATTTTCAGAAGTAAAAACAACCAATTTTCCTACAGAAAAGGTTTTTGTCAGTATATGATACTTTCTCTTTCACATTCAAGTGCATGGTGAGTAAACAACTTCATTGTTTTGGTATCAGAGCAGAATTAAAATGAAGTATATCATATCAACAATTTTTAATATGTGTTTAAGCTTTGTTAAAATTAACTTTTGGATTGCAAATCCGTGAGTTATTGGGATGGAAGTTTTAAATCGGAAGTGTAACTGACAAAAAATTACAAAAAAAAATTACAAATTATTTTTAGTGGTCAATGCACTTAACCCGGGTCATCCGCATTCAAATCCAGCACCCTAACCACTAAGCCATGCTACCTCCTCTACTCACTCTCTCGCTTGAGTATCATTGTAAACTTTTGAGCCCCAAAGGTATAAAGATGTTGTTCACCATCACTAACCAACCAACCTCTACATGACTTCCTGTTTAATGATGTAATCGCTCTAACCTCACTGGGTACTTGAGCTATCTCTTTAGCAAATAGATTCCATGTTGCTTTGCATCTGTTCAGTAATAGATCACAGATGATGTCAAACTGTGGTAAGAACAAAATAGTGGCACACGATGCAATAGCCAATAAACAACAGTAACAAAGAAAGCATCCAAGTCGTACAGCTAGAACCGAATTGGTGATAATAGCTGCAAAACATAATTTCAATTTATTGGTTAAAATGTAGAAAAACTGTTTTTGTCTTCATGGCTTTTTTGGTCTTTTCAAAAACTGAAGAAGTAAAAATTAATGACCGTGAAAAAAATCAGGAAAGATGTTTTTCTCTCTTTGGAATATTTTTTTTTTGTGAGCAAAAAAATCAATCAAATGTGCTTAGTGAGGATCAAACTTAGGATGTGTACAGCTAAGCGTGCTATCACAGAATGAATTTGCAATGCTTTCTTGCAATGCTTTGTTGTCAACTTTTATTACAAATTATTAAGTAAAGCATTATTACTGTTTTACTT
>JAOBYJ020081762.1:0-10745 GCA_025403565.2 Palythoa heliodiscus
TACCATTTTCCACTTAATAATTGCGGCCCCAGTTTTTCTAAACTTTCAAGGTCGTTGATAAATAATGGTTTCAATTTATAACTGCTTACGTACATATCGTCATCATTTTTAGATATTATTAAAAAATTACTAATTGGAACAAAACCTCAAGACATTGTGGCAATTGATGTTTTGTTTTAGCGAAAAAATTTATTATACCATTGCCGAAGAAGTGATTCCCGAAAAAGGTATATGCGTGGTTTCTTTCTGAATCCAAGCAGGTTCTTTATATCTAGGTTTAAAGAGGAATAAGAAAACAGTTTAGTTAGAATATGTAAGAGTTGCACGAAGCTCGTAATAGGCGGGTTCCTCCTGTGTGTACAGGAGGAAGCATGTTGCAGATGACGTAAGATTCAGTTAGAACCAATGAAACACCAAGAAAAATCTGAACCCATTTTTTCACCCAATCAGAAACTTGTTCAAACGCTCATTCGGTACACAAAGAAAGACCCAATAGGCAGGTATTTTTGAAACACAAAAATGGATTGAGTGTGCAGTTGATCGACTGAGTAAAGCTCGTTTCTGCGCATTTTAATAGTGTTTGAACTTACATTTTTTTCTCTAAATAAAAAATAATTTTAATGACTAAATGGCAATGTACATAGTCATATCAACAAATACATCGGTATTTTTCACTGCACGGTTTCGTAACAACACTTAGTCTCAGGCCAGTTTACAGTTTTTCTATGGAAATACTAAAGGGGTGATAGAACTCGATATACTGATTGCAAAAACTGGTGATAGAAATACACTAGCAGTTTTCCTACCTTGACTTTTTTAATGTAGTTTTAATCCGCATCTTGTTTGACCTACTTTTTTTCAGTTTTTTCAGAGTTGGTTTTTCAAGTTCGAAAACCTGAGTTAACTATAGAGCACTTTCACGCACTCCCTATAGGCGCCAAAGGCAAAAGGCGGCCATGTTGGTGTCCTAAACAAAATTAAAAGAAATCATCAAAATTCTTTTGTTCAAGGAACCCCATCATGGCCACTATGACCGTCAGGTGAAAACGCCCTATAAACGTTTTACACTAAAACAGTTTTATTAAAACAATAGGGTTCAAACTGCCCCCAAAATTGAAAACTTTCTGAGAACAGTCGAGACACGGCTAGATTTTTTTGTTTAGACGGAAGGACTGGAAGACACAACCTCGTTCCCAGGGTCCTCTCTCTCCCTCGAGGGAGAGAGAGGACCCTGGGAACAAGGTTGTGGAAGACATTTTACAGAGGGTATTATGCGTAGCATATAGTACCGTAATAAAAAGCCATGCCCATCAGTAGCAAACATTTTTTTCTTTGAGAAAAAAAAATCACGCTTAATAATAACCAACATAGCTTAACTTGCCAGCTAAGTACTAGTTAACTGAGAACTTCCGTTTAGGCCAACTTGGAAAAACTGTGGGTTCTTAAATACGTGGGTCTTTACTGTAACATTTCAGGGGGAAGTAGTTTAATATTGACGTTTTACCGCACTGCCCAGAATACCAAACTGAAACATCACATAAGAGAGAAATATAAGACGACAGATGTTGGGTTTTTTTATAACTGGTTAGTTTAGAGGAATAAAATACTTTTTAAAATCCATTTCCTTATTAAAGTTCACCTTAGGTGAGATACAGACCTCTCAAGAGGTGCGTGCACACGCCGAGCTCCGCGCGCCGTTAGCCTGTCTACAGTCAAATTTAAAAATTTACACGCAAGAACGATTTTAGAATGTTTTGAATAAAAAATTATGGAATCTAAACATTTAAACACTGAATGCCAAAAGTTTTACTCTTGAAACGGAATAGTATTGATTTAGAAAATTTCAGCTTCTATCCCCGCTGATTGTTCGTGTATTTAAATTCTCACCCACCCAATGTCTCCCCTCCCTCGTTTCAGTTTACTCTCGTTACCAGTACCTTCGCGGTAAAAAAATGGCTGATTATGTCGATTTTTGATCAATATGTTCTCTCTATATTTGTAAACATTTTGTGTTCTCTTAAATGTCACAACAGCAATATTCCAAAAGAAAATATGGATATATTGACGCCAAGATTCTTACAGAAATGATCAAGGGAGAAGATAAACGTACTTTTTTTATTTAAATATTGATTTCTTTGAATGCTTGGCGCACGTGATTTCACATTCATGTAATATTTTTATTGACATTGAAAGAAATCTCTTGATTTTGCGCATAGTCTTGTAAACTTTGCCGTTAGCATTGTGGTAATGAATGTTTCAAGGCATATGTCGCCTCTCAACAAGCTTTAAAACATGAGTTTTAGCCACATGTTTAGAAGATGTAGGCATTTATCATGAATTGGTTTCAATGACATATTAAACGGATTCTGGAAATTCCATTCAAGTGGTTTATAAAGGACACAGGAAGTTACACTTACAGGTTTGAACGCAATGCTTCGCTCCTCAAGTGCTTTTCTGGTGGCTGGCTTCTGGGTCGGTCTTTATGTGCTCCACATTTGGTTGCAGGTTGGTACATAACTGATAGTTATCAACCTCCAGACTGACTAGTAGATTTGTACTGATTATTTTATATAAATTCTCATGGTAAATATAACTGAGTTTAGCTGCAGAAATACTTACAGTTGTGGTTCTATTATATGAAGAGGTGATTTCAAATCCTTAAAACACCACTTTAATCCAGGTACAACAACACATCACTTCATTTCATTTTTTTTTAACTCTCATATAAAATTATATTAAAATATAAAGGCAGTCTAAACTATGACATGTTGTTGGGGAAACATTGTTTCTTGTTATTTTTGCCGGGGTGGCTAAAATAGCCAGAAACAAAATGTTTGTGTCCAGGAAACAAGAATGTTTTTGACTTCAGGCAAAAGTCAAAAACATTCTTTGTTTCCGAGCAGCAAAATTTGTTTCCGCAACATTTGCTTCCTGCATGGCTAAACTGGGAAATATTAGCATTGATTCCTGGCGAGTCCTGCATTAATATGAGTTGAATCAGAGTAAGTTTTTGGCCTAACCTAAATTATTTAGATCAAAAGAACTGATTCAGATGCATCCCCTTTGCAAGATGAATTGAGCATAATAATTTAACTAAAACAAAATTAATAGAGAAACTAATCATTACTGTTAAAAATGTACAGTAATAATTTATGCATTTGATTTGGTTTGTGTGAAGATCAGCATTTGAATCAAAGCCAGTCCACAGGTGTGTGGCATGGGCAGAAAGAATACTTGATTTGATCCAAACTATGTAAATCACACTGTTACAAATTTATTTAGACGCCACACTGCATATAAACTTAATAAATTCAACTTGCTTTGGCTCATGTGGTGCATTTAAAATGGGTATAAGGGTACTCAGTCTGTTCATAGAGAGTTACATATTGCGTGTTCAAATGTTTGTAGTAAGATTGTGAGTTGTTGTTGGGTGCAAGAGGGGAGAGAACATTGAAGGACCATAGATGGCTGAATGCATGCTGCTATGCAGACCTTGAAAATGTTGCATTGGAAAACGCACTCTTTTTTGGCACTTCCATCAAAAAAAGAATATAGAGTGATAGGCAACTTTTAAAACTTTTTTATAACTGAATTTTTTAAAAGAAAGAATTAGTTTTTTTTACGCAGACATTTTGTTACCTCATTGGAAGATTGGAAAGAGGGAGGGGGTTGACAGGGGTTAAGATATAACTCATCCTTTACAGTTCAGGGTTCCTCTGGGCCCACGATCCTCGGAAGCATGAGGCGATGAGAAAAAAAGGGATTTTGAGATCAGCTTAAGTTTGGGGAATATTTGGGTACAATTTTGTCCTCACTAGGCACTTGAGGGCTAGAAATTACTCAAAATTAATAATGGGTTTTGTAAAATTAATAATAGTAATAGTAATAATAATTAAGACTTAAAGAGGGAAATTACAAGAATATGGAAGTGAGGAGAGGTTGTGGTGGTACTCGTCATAATTGGCGCATTGGGAACGCTCCCTAAAGGCCTCAGAACATGGTTAAATGTTATAGACATGGGGGAAGAGCTAGGTCTTTTACAGAGAACATGTATACTGGGATCGGCACATATTCTCAACTGGGGATGCAAAGTTAAGAGAACAGTCAGGAATCCTCTCCAATGCTACGGGAGGTGGCTCGTTGTGAAAAAGAACTATCTCCAGCTTAAAATGCTGTGTTGAAAGACCATGATAATAACAATAGTTTTATTAGCAATCCACAGTGTGGTTATTTTATGCTAGCTACAGCCAATTATAATTAGCTACCAGTCAGTTTTATAGAGGGAGGAAAACCAAAATACCCAGGGAAAATCCCTGAGCCAGATTGAGATCAACAAATCTTATACAGAGGGAGGAAAACCGAAGTACCCAGAGAAAAACCCTCAGAGCCAGATTGAGATCAACAAATTTTATACAGAGGGAGGAAAACCAGAGTACCCAGAGAAAAACCCTCAGCGTTAGATTGAGATTGACAAATCTTATACAGAGGGAGGAAAACCGAAGTACCCAGAGAAAAACCCTCATAGCCAGATTGAGATCAACAAATCTTGTACAGAGGGAGGAAAACCAGAGCACTCAGAGAAAAACCCTCAGAGTCACAATGAGATTGACAAATCTTATACAGAGGGAGGAAAACCAGAGTACCCTGAGGAAAACCCTCAGAGTCAGAATGAGATCAACAAACTCAGCCCAAGTGCGTAGCCCAGGAGATGATCCCAGGTTGTAGAGATGTGAGGCATGAATGATGACCACTATTAATACCAACCTGACTCCCTGTGTATTTAACTGACAATTGTATGATACCTTGACCTTTGGTGAGATGATGCACTAACTAAATTTAATGTCTTGGCTTTTGCTTTTTTAGAGATACAGAAAATACTCTCGCAAGTATCGAGAGTTTCTGGAGAACAACAGCATCACATTTTCTTTCTGTCAAATCAAATGGTACACAACAAGGTTTAACAGACTGTTTCTTCATCTGGGCCGAGGAAATGGAAATCTTCTACAAATGTGGTTTAACTTAGGAATAGCGGCAGGCCTGGTTACAATGTTCTTGTCAGTGGCAGTGTTATCTATGACAATGGTAAAAGCTTTTTCCAAAGAATCACCAGAACAAGTGCTCACCCCTGTGGTAAGTACAGTATAAATTTGCACTCGTCAGAAAAAATTGGTTTATGTCCTGAGTGGAAATCAAACCCATGTCTCCCTGTTTTCAAGTCAGGATCAGAGTGTCAACAGAGTCCAAAAGGAAGAAAGGGGGAACCAAATTTTTTTAAGTGATTTCAGTCCCTAGAATAGAATTTTTGAGTTTCTATTAATATCGGAACCTGTATTTGTAGTTTGTTTGAGGAACATAATAATAATTAATAATAATAATAATTATTAATAATAATGATAACCTTATTAGCATTCCACTTGGTGACTATTCTATGCTAATAGTTCAATGAGGTCGGCCTGAAAGCATATATAGGCTCCTTTGGCTGATGCTATATGGACCATGTGTGACCTCGGAACACAATATGAAGGCGGGAGGAAAACCGGAGTACCTGGAGAAAAACCCTTGGAGTTAGATAGAGATTGACAACACTTAGCCCACGTGCAGAGCCCAGGAGTCGACCCCAGGTCGCAGAGTTGGGAAGCGCAAGTTATGACCGCTACACCAATGTGACTCCCCCTGGAACAAATGTTTCACATGCACAAACAGACATAATTTTATTTTACTTATAAACAGCAGACAGAACTTTACTGATCACTGAATAGGTCTCTCAGCACAAGCTGAAATACTTTTTAAACTTCAAGAAAGACAAGCTAGCAATCATACGTAGAGATGAACAAAACAGGAGAACAACACGTGATGACTGTTAGACTTGCAAACTTTCTTGAAACATAATGTAATTAATATGATATAATATAATTATTTATAATTAAACTGTAATTTTTCTCTATGTTTTTGCTCACAGATGCCTGGTGTAAACATTCCTTGGAGTCAAATACTGTATTATTTTGTAACACTATTAGTCAGTGGAGTTTTCCATGAGGCTGGACACGCCATAGCCGCTGTCAGGTTTGTTCCATGTTAACCCTTTCAGCCCAAAGCAATTTATCAACATCTAACTTCTCCTTACATAACTGAAACAAAATAATATAACTGGTAATGAGAAATAAGGAATTGATCAAGTGGATTAAACTGGAAGTTTAAAAGCCAAATTCTCCCAAACTGCTTCTATAGAAAGTATGGAGCTCAGTTGGGAGAATTTACCAATACATCATTTGTTGTGTTTGGGGCTTAAAGGGTTAAAATTAAGTGATGTAGTCTTGCAAAAAATAGCCAAAAATTGCTTTTAATTGGGAAGATTTAAAGCGAACCTATAGTATACAATATATTTCCATTAATTTCTAGGGAGCAAGTTCGTGTAAATGGATTTGGTTTATTTTTTATGGCAATTTATCCTGGAGCATTTGTGGATCTCCACACAGAACACCTAACTGTGATTTCATCTGTGCGTCAGCTGAGAATCTACTGTGCAGGTGTCTGGCACAACATTGTTCTAGTAGTTTTTGGCTTGCTGGCCCTCTGGTTTTTACCATACTTGTTAATACCATTCTATATGACTGGTCATGGTGCCGTGGTTCTCAGTGTAATGAAGGTTGGTGATTAAATAATGTTACACGTTTAATGACTGCTCACAAAGGAAACATTTGTTTTGTTTCCCGGTTATTAAATTTTCCCGCTCTCAAACGTGGTGCATGACAGCAATGTTAACCAGTTGGTCAACAATTTTCGAGATGTTGACCAGCCGGGTAACATTGATTTGAACTCATGCACGTGACCTCGATTTAGCCAATGAGAGTGCCCATTCGAGTCGAAAATATACTAGCTATATAACAATACCCTTTACTGAAGTCACAGTAAACACCATGAAATAATATTATGATGAAAAGGATTCAGCTTTTTAGAAAACGGGTAACCCAGCCCCTTGGGTTAACCCCCAATATCTATCCTAACTTGTACATGATTTTATAAAATAGTTCAGATACTACATGCATTCTGATTGGTCAACAAGTGTGTTTTCATAGCGATATGAAGCACAAAAATGACATTTTGCTGTTGCCAAGTTATGAGAGTTTGAACTTTCATAAAAGAAATAAAATTATATACGCGCTTTGTATATCATCTTTTTCTTTCTTTACTCGAAAAATAATAATTTTATAAAAAAAAATAAAACATGTTTTCTGTGCCTCCATTGCCTTGTGAAAACCTCAGCAAAGATTGAGAGAAATCTCATATTAACTGCATCTTTGGTTTTGACTGATCTACTCTCGAATTCTACCAAACGATTGCCTCGGTTTTCACCAGGCTATAAAGGCACAAAAAACATTAATTATTTCTTAAATGAAAGCATGGTGCTAATGATGTAACGAATGTAGCTGGTTAAGATGTTTGGAATTTTATTCTCTTATAATCAGTAAGTGAAATTAAGTAAAGCTAAGATGTTAGTAGTTTATTTTAGATTTGTTATTTACAGGACTCACCACTTCATGGTAGCTTGGTGAAGGGTGATAAAGTACTTTCATTGTATGGTTGTCAGGTGTACAACCAACAGGACTGGAATAACTGCATCATGAAGACTCTCCAGTTTCCACAGCATGGATACTGCAGTGACATGATCACCATCTCACGACGAGCTTCATTTCATAGTTGGTTGCTTTTATAATAACAGTACTACTAAGGCATTAGAATAATTGTGTAAAGGGTGGCATTGACATAATCATGTTGACAGAGAAAGTATATTAAAGAAAAACACGTCGGACTAGTATACCGAAGATGTGGGGTTCGAATCCCGCCAAGGGCTTATAAATTGTTTTCTTTTCTTTCATTCTATATCAACACACCGAACTCATTTAATATACTTTCATGTCATTTCATTAATTCTATGAGTACCAAAGTTACGGTGTTCAACTTATCCACAGAGAAAATAATGCCTTGGGATCCCCGCAGTTACCTCATACATTACATTAACTGGCTGTGTTTCCAGCGTGGTTAGTCCTTGTGGTGTAGTGGTTAACACGTCAGACTAGTATACCGAAGATGTGGGGTTCGAATCCCACCAAGGGCTTATAAATTATTTTCTCTTCTTTCATTCCATGTTAACAGAGGCTGAGAGATTTAAAGGGGAACTCTGGGTAAAAGTAAACTGGTTTTGTTTTGTTTTGTTAACTTAATATTTTTGGTTATGATTTTGATTATTTTTATACCCTCTGCTTCTAGTACAGCTGAGATTTTTAACTTTAAAACTGTGAAAACAACAAATTGAAAGTTGGCCATCTTGGAAAAAAATGAATGCTCAGAGAGTGGTCAGTGTAACTTCAAATTACATCATCACATCAAGATGCTCACGAAAGTCATCAGTAGTATAGTGAGATACATACAAAGCTATTAGGAGAGAATAAATACTTAACTACAAATGCTAATTAGCCGGTGTCATTGAAATGTTTACAAAAACAACTTTAAATTAACATGCTTGACTTGATAATTCAGAATAGGCTTGTCCCAAAGGATCTGTAATGCCTCTTTTATTTTTAGCTGGAATGGAGTTTCATCGTGATCAATGATTTTAAAGCATTGAGGTGTGGACCTTTTGTTGGAACTGAGGTGCTTAAAAATGTGTGAGGCCTTGTCAGTAGTTAAATGCTCCCGTACGCGTGTGGAAAAATGTCGGTTGGTTTCACCGATGTAACTGGCATTACAGCCAGCACAAACAAACTTATACACAACACCGCGCGACAATTGGGAATTTTAATCATGACAATGAAATGCCCCTTTCAGAGGCAATTGCAATTTTGAAAGTTAGCAGTTTTCTTAGGAATATCAGGATCATTTCATTGAAGCTGGTATGAAATGGGGTGCCCATCACAACTAAGTTATGAAATCCATTTTTAAAAGCCCTTTATAATTATTTCACTGTTGTTTTAGCCCTGGGTGAAGTCGACAGTAGTGATGCTTTTGTGGACTGTTGTAGGAATGCAACATCATCAAGATTTTGCTTCAAGTACGAATCTATAAGTCATCAAAAGGTATGTATGTGGAACATTATCTGAAATCAATACAAGGTTCTGAATAAATATTCATGTATAGTAGCACATTACTCCAACAAAGGACTAGAACTCAAAAATAATAATAATGTCAGCTTATTTAAACATCCCATGGTGATGAAAATTTTATCGCAACTTTGTGTTGATTTGGGAATAAATGTTGCATTTACTTGCTGATTTTGAATATAAAAAAATTATCAGAGTATGCATCTAGCTGTGCTTGTGAGCATGGGTCTACCGAGGCTATGATTATACATAATTAATGTATATTAATGATATAATAAGGATGGTGATGATTTTAAAGATGTAGTTAATGATGATGATGATTTTGATGATGATGATAACAATAGTGATGATGATGATAATGATGATAACAATGGTGATAATTTTGATGATGATAACAATAGTGATGATGATGATGATAACAATGGTAATAATTTTGATGATGATGATGATAACAATAGTGATGATGATGATGATAACAATGGTGATAATTTTGATGATGATGATGATAACAATAGTGATGATGATGATAACAAATTATGGTGATAATTTTGATGATGATGATAACAATAGTGATGATGATGAAGATGATAATGATAACAATAGTGGAGATGATGATGATGATGATGATAGTGATGGTGATAATTTTGATGATGATGATAACAATAACAATAGTGATGATGACTATGATAACAATAGTGATGATGATGATGGTAACAATAGTGGAGATGATGATGATAGTGATGGTGATAATTTTGATGATGATGATAACAATAGTGATGATGATGATGATGATGATGATAGTGATGGTGATAATTTTGATGATGATGATGATGATGATAACAATAGTGGTGATAATGATGATAATAACGATAATGGTGATGATGATGATAACAATAGTGGTGATGATGATGATGATGATGACAGTAGTGGTGACGGTGATGATGATGACAATAACAATAGTGGTGGTGATGATGATAATGGTGAAGATTTTAATTGTTATCATAACAAGTTGATGGTGATGATTTAGTGATGTAGATGGTAGTGATGATTGTGGTGAATTTCCCATCTAACATTTTTTATGCAAACAGGGTCATGTCTGCCTTCCAGCTCGCAATACAATGCAGACCAGATACTACTGCAACTCACCCCAAGATTGCACTGGACATGGTAAGTTTCTGTTTAATAATAAAATATTATGAAATAGTTATTTAACTGAGTGTTTATTTTTTAAATGTTTTGAAACATTTGATATATCAGTTGTCTAAATAAAATCCAAGAGCGAACACAAGTTTCTCTTCAATTGTTCACAGGTGACAAAGTGTGTGTCCACCCTTCATTGGATAATTCCACACGCCTAATTAGAATCATTAGAAGTGCAGGTGCTGACGTGTTGTATGTTGGTGATCCACTTCTTCTGCAGTATACAGGTATCATGAATATATTATCAGGGGCGGCAGGGCTAGTGGGGGCACTGCCCCCGCCCCCAATAATAATTTTGATTGGGGACTAGAAATTCAGAGAGCTACTGCCCCTCCTGTCAGCTAGATATTTATCTTGGTGCACTCGTGGTAGAACTTACAACTCCTATGTCCGTAGTGCTGTTATATGGTTGTGAATGTTGGCCGATTAAAAAGGAAGATCTCAGGC
>JAOBYJ020081870.1:0-10743 GCA_025403565.2 Palythoa heliodiscus
TACCCTAAAAATTACCAATGGGTGAAATTTACGACCCTAAAAAATACCTCATAGCATAAGAGATTTGTTTTTGATGATTTTAATAATGGCGGGAGGAAACCGAGTAAATAAAACTTGTTCGTTTTGTTTTCACAGCCCTAAAAAGGACCGTCTTTCTAAAAGAACCTTGATTTTTCTCTGAAAAAACCTAAAAACAGCAAACTCCCAATTTTAAACCCCCCCAAAATACGACAAGTATCTCTATATTATACCAGTACAGGGACAAAAAAAACTTGCAAGCAACCATTGACAAAAATTTTTCTGTCATCGGATCAATATAAAATAATCCAGTCGGCTTAAAAATCAAAGAATTAAAAAGCAAAACCAATACGACGTAAGATGTAAACTTAAATTCGTTTTAGTATGATATTTCGGCTGGCCATTTCAGCCCTCTTCAACTACAATGGAAAGTCGTTATACAATGATATATGCACGTCATATATTAAAGTAGCTTTCGTACAAGCACATTGATAGGACCGTAAATTTTTATCTTGGGCATTCAAGCCATTTGGTTCAAGTGTTTTACCGGATACAGTAACTGAGAGATGCTTCCCCTGCTATGCAAATGGAGTCGTGCGATGAAATTAATTTTTCAATGGGACTATGAGTTGCAAGTGGCAGGGGCTAGGGAGGAAGTGTTCGGAAACTGTGGTTGACTTAGGCCTACAGTTAGATCGTTTTTTTATCTCACCTACCAGACTGAGTATGTATTGTATCGCTGTTTTTGTTGTTTTGCATTTGTTTATAAATTGAATAAATATAGTTACTTTTAATTCTAATATCTCTTAATACTTAGTTAATTGTCCTGCCCGCCATGTTGTAGTCTGTTGTAACTAATTCAGTATTTATTTTAGGTGACCCATGTAAATTAGTTTTCAACTTCTTTTGGGTTTTTGCATTGTGAATTTAATTCTTATTTGCTGGCAAATCAATAAACTTGAACTTGAACTTGAATTGTAGTTGCAACAGTTGCATTGCATCATGTACTGTAGATAAGATTTTCTGAACATCGCATTACCGCGCAAAAAAATCGAAAATAGCGCACACCGCACAAATAGGAATATTTGCTTAATCGCATAATTTGAAAAAGGGAGCAAACAGGTCGGAGGAGTCACAATAGTGACACTTGTCAGCAACGTAGTGAAACATTAGCGAATAACTTCACATGATTCACGATGACAATAATGTAGCAAGTAAACCACTTACAGGAACCGCGGAGCTCGAGCAAGATTTGTATTTTGTACGAGTGCTCAATCAAGAACGCTAAAGGCGTAATCAACAAGCGCTGAAGGCGCGAGCTGCCCAGAAGGGTCCGGGAGCATGCTCCCCCGGAAAATTTTGAAAATTTGGGATTCTAGATTTGCCTGAAGTGCATCTAAAGTTGTAAATCCTAACAAAAGAGGACGCATATTTACTTCAGAAGAACGTTGCGTGGACGTTAAATTACACGAAACTTATTGCATTAAATGACTCACAGCTCCAAACTGGTCATTGCGATCTGAGCTAGCGGTCACAGAGATCACGTTACAGGCGAACGTACATATAAGTGTGACTGGTGACTGTGCTGGGCGCAGTTGTTCGAAAGCCGATTAGCTCTAACCCAAGGTTAAATCTTTGATACGTGTTCTTGTTTTGAAACTTATAGACTTATTTAAGTTGTAATTTTGAGATTAACAATTTTTTCCCTGAGAAAACCAGAAGAGGGTTTTATAAGAACCGTAAATATTTCCTTGGCAGTGAAACTGCTGCTTGAACCCTACCTAACCCAGGGTTAAAGTTAACCAGCCTTCAAACAACCCCGCCCTGCTAATTAGTAACTAATAAAAAGAAGATTTCGTGACTTTGTGATATGGATGACAGAGTTGTAATTTAAGAAACCTCATTTTGACATTTTCCTTGTTCCCGCGCACCGCAAAGATGGAAAACACCGCAATACCACCAAAATTGTAAAATAATCCCGCCATCCCGCGCAGAACTTAAGGTAAACTCTCGCACACCGTAGCGTCGGTTTTATAACTGCTGGGTTTCCCCTGACGTCATAACGGCCATGTTGGTGCCCTTAAACAAAAGAATTGTGATGATTTCTTTTGTTTAAAGCACCAACATAGCTGCTTCGTCTTTTGTGTCTTAAGGGAGTACGTGAAATCCAAGAATACTGCATTACCGCGACTTTTTCTTTTTTTCACCGCATTACCACACAAAAAATGGTCAATACCGCAAACACCAAGGCCCCCCCCTAATTCTTGAGGGTCCATCTTTGCCAATTACATTAAATCCTCGATTAAGGGTCGCGGCGCTTATTAATTTTACCGCGAATTTGGTGCGGCGCTTATTCGAGGTCCGGCGCTTATATGGGGTGCGGCGCTTATTCGAGGTCCGGCGCTTATATGGGGTGCGGCGGTTATTCGAGGTCCGGCGCTTATATGGGGTGCGGCGCTAATTTAAAACAAGTGCATCACAAAGTATAACGTTATTGAGAATGAAGTGAGTCAGGTACTAGAGATGTACAAATATTTACTATTTAACCAGTATTCAAATAAAGGAAAAACATAAACACATAGCAGTAAAAGTAAGAAATACTCGCAAATTTTCACAGAGTTCGTGCGGCGTGAACATTAGGCATTGTGTTTTGTCCCATCAAAATTATCATATGTAAAGATGAAACGTGGTTTCTGGATTATAATGGGATAGAAATATCCTTTGTTTAAACGAATACCGTAAATCCTCGATTAAACGTCGCTGCGCTTATTAATTTCACCGAGATTTTGGTGCGGCGCTTATTCGAGGTGCGGCGCTAATTCGAGGGCGGCGCTTAGAGTTAAGTTGGTGGGCCTAGGTGCGGCGCTTATTCGAGGTGCGGCGCTTGAACTTAAGTTGGTGGGCCTAGGCGCAGCGCTTATTCGAGGGCGGTGCTTAGAGTTAAGTTGGTGGGCCTAGGTGCGGCGCTTATTGGAGGGCAGTGCTTCTTCGAGGTGCGGCGCTCATTCGAAGGCGGCGCTTATTACGTTGGTGGGCCTATGTGCGGCGCTTATTCGAGGATTTACGGTAACCGAATTAAGTTGAAAACCGATTATTGCGAAGAAGTTTGTACTGCGGTTATAAGCAATGATGTTATGATACAATCTTCGAGGTTAAAAATTCAATTTAGGTAATTGCAAAAGAGAAGCCTGAAAAAAATTTAGACTTCAACGGGATTCAAACCTGTGATCTCTTTAACACCGGTGCAGTGCTCTGTCAATTGAGAGCTCTGTGAGACCACATCTATTGAAATCTAAAACTTTTAATGAACCCACTAGAATTGACCTGCTCACAACAGATGTGGCTTCATAGCTGAGGTGGTAGGGCACTGCACTCGTGTCGCAAAGCCAGCGGTCACGGGTTCGAATCCCGTTGAAGCTTCTCTTTTTCAAGCTTGTCTTTCGCAGTTACGTAAATTGCGTTTATAACCGCGAAGATTGTTTCACAACGACGACAACATCGTCTTGTCTGTAGTTAGTTGTGGGTCTCACTGCGATTAGACGTTTTAGTTACAGTACTCCATGTTTCAGAATTTCATTTTAAACTGATATAATTTAAATGAGAATGTCCAAATTTATATGTTAAAGTTTATACTTATCGAGCCTCGAGAGTGCAGTTCTCGATACCACCCATCTTGTTATGGAGTCTCCTTTAAAAGCCACGCCCAACACCATACCGACCCCAGCTACACAAATCAGACCAAACAATTCCTGTACAGTGTACATAATTCTAATAGATAAAATCATTACAGCATGCATTAGTCAACTTTGCTTACGATCAGCAATGCTTTCTCTTAAAAATAGTCAAGGATCAAATTGCAATCAAAGGCTCTCGAGCATGTTTATAACCCAAGGTGAATCACGCAATCTGGAACGCCGATGTTGGTAAAACTTCTCATACTGATACCATTATTTCCGCGAGTATAATTTGAAAACATGTTTTGAGTCTAGCTAGACTGTTCATTTACAATTACAAGCGGAGGTACGATAAATTCTAAACTCAAAATTAACTGCACAGCATATCCTGGCCTGGGTACCACAAGCCCGAAAGGGATTGGGGCGAAAAAGAGGAGGCCCCAATCCCTCTCGGGCCTGTGGCTGTATGTTCGTTCGTTCTGCTGCAGATCTGATTCGTCTGACGCTTTTCCACCAATTTTAGCATGAATCAAGCCCGTATTCTATGTGCACACTCTATATGGTAAGCAAGTTATCACTTAGCAAAAATTATTTGTACTAGTAAAATTTAGTTTTGTTCAGATCGCTTACTCAAAGTGCAAGTCCCTGAGCTGATGCCAATATTTACAAAGTATACCATCTACCGATCTACAAAACAGTGAACGTCCATCAACCCAAACTGACCAATACAAGTGCATCTGTTATTGCAAAAATATATGACAATTTTATTCATAGTTGGACTTCAGCAACAAAAGCACAACATTTGCTGCTGTAACACGACTTCTGAAGCTCAATAAATATGTTCCGCAGAGCACCGAACAATTAGTTTAAAAAAATCGATGCCTCAAATTTCAGACTAAGCAATTATTTACAGTATTTCAGTTGGGCTATGACATCTCCGGGAGCTGTTTTTTTTGGTAACTAGTCAATCATCATTAAAATGTATCCTTTTTTTCCTACAAGACCAGTGAAGTTTACTTTCAGAACTTCTGCAGGTCTAGAAAAAATCATTATATATACAATAATTTTAATCAAAATCAATTCAGTTGAAAGAAAAAGAAATACTTCAAGCAAAACTAATAGCAATAATTCAAGCAAAAATTGAATTTTTGATTTACCCTTCCTTACTTATACTATACTTCATCAATATCCACAGTCAAAAGTACAAGTTAATTTCTTATGTAGGATATAAATTCACATTGAATTGTACAATTTTTGGAATCGACAACTCAGAATATGAGTTTTTGATGTAGTAACACTGAGTTGAAAACAACAGCAAATAGTTTCAATGCCCACTATTAATATGTCTTATAAATCTAAGTTTTCTATGAAAATTTTCTCTGTGCAAACTATTTCAATCTATGTTGTAAAGTTAGAGAAAAAGTACTCAGAAGGCAAAATTGGTGGCTTTAAACCTTCTTTTGAATGGACTTATTCACCTTATATATCAGCAAATGTTTCCAGACATCATTTTATATTCTGCTTCATTAGCATACAACTTAAACCCAAGAAAGAACAAAGATAAGCAACAACTGACTTTATACAATAAAATACAACATTTAAAACTTAAGAAAGCCTGTCAAGTGAAATGAGTGACTAAACTTTTGGTTTGCTGTTCAAAAAACCGCAAAATGACTGGGTGGCAAGAACGATAATGAGCCATACAAAATACTCAGCACATCAATCTCATGTTTTCACCACAAGTTTGTTTAGCAGTTCTAACCATTTTATTATTCAGGAAATTTGTTTTGGTAACAGAATCAGAAAGAAGATTGCATATGCTAATGAGGCAAAAAATAAAGACAAGTATCTGTGTATATGTACATCTAGCCTACTGTCAATATACAGCTTAGGGCAAAAAATAGCGGGTGCAAATTTATCAAACTATAAACTTAAGATAACTATTTTATCAAAATACCAAACTTGTTCTAATTTCACCAAAAAACCTTTCCCAAATATTTACATTTAAGTTATCTATATTAGTTTAAATATTTAATATTTGAATTTATATAATAACTATAGTCAATTCTTTAGTAGAATGCTACTGAATGTAACAAATTTCGATCTGATGCTCTGCCTTCATCATATTCTTGAAGAATGCCATTTATGTCATTTTCCAAGTCATCTAGTTTTTGAATCTGAAAATACAAAAGAATGAAATTTATAGACATGATTTCAAATTTACAGTTTTGCATTGAAAATTAGCAACTGGTTATCTAACAACAGCAGACAATACTGTGACTCTGAAAGCCAGAATCAATTACCGGTACTGGTATTCTAAACGTAAATTAAATAATACATGGTGTATACAGAAATGGGCACCATCTAATACTAAAAAGTATTGCACTTTGTATTAAGTATCTTGAGGGAGGTACCCTAGGGAACCAGATTTTGCGGCAGCTTTTATGAAATACCTGTGATGTTACATCATGTTTTCAAAAAATAAATGATTGCAATAATTGTCAGAATATATTTGCATTTAACTTTTGTTCTTTTATCTTAGTGTTTGGCTTTTAATTATATTATCTTCTGACTTATTGATCCCAGTGTATTCATTGTAATTTCCCACTCAATTAGTTTGTACTATAATATAGTTTAGCGCCTTTGTAGCTGGGGATTACATGACCACAGCTACCTTAAATTGATCAGCGATGACAAAATGGTATCCAGAAATGGAAAGAGCAGGTTGACGTTAGTAAAATGGCAGTTTCAGCTATTGACTTCAAATATGTAAAAATTGGCAAGCAACAGAAAATAGAATATTTTTTAAGGATTTGTGTGACTGGCCATGGTGAGCTCTCCAGTACCATTTTCACATACATTGCCTAAGTAAAATTTTGATTTTAAATTCACTGTCATTTTTGAGGTACCTAACACTGAGACTTGAAACTATGCCTTCTAAGTTAACCTGCTCTTTCCATTTCTGAACATCATTTTGTCATAGCTAATTCATTTAAGGTAGGTGAGGTCATGTGACCTCTAACTCCAAAGGGTCTATTTCTCAGTTGACCTGACAACATTGCCAAGATGACGATGAAACGTTGTCTTTTACTTCTGTAAGTTTTTATGTTCTTTTTGTTATGTCTGAAATATTTCAAATGAAGACAGAATTAAAGTAACATCACCATGCATGACTTCCTATGCAAATAGAAAATTTATCTCTGTGTAAGACTGTGTCTTTTACACTGTAAACAAAGATACGGCTTTAACTCTGGAAATAAATTTCACAAAATTTTCAGAGTATGTAAAAACAACTTACATCTTTGCAGATATCACAAATGAGAAAAGCACCAAGTGTGGCTTCTTCATGATTGTCCTGGACGTCAATGTTAATGATATGAACTGGGGAGTAAGTTTCTTGCTCCCTGGCCTCAAGATCTAACAACACACACAGAACAGTTACTGGCAGTTGAGTTACAACAGACACTTCATCAAACCAATGACTGAAGTAAGCTGAGCAAGACTGTCTTGTAGTTAACAGAACAAGAAACTCAAGCTCTTTATTTGTCAAAAAATGACCCATTACAATTCATTATAGGGTGACTAAGGCTAAGTTTACACAGTACTGGTTAAATATTTTGATCGATAAAAAAATGAAACCAGGATATACTGTTTATATAGAACCATGTCTTTTTTGGGACAAAAATATCTTTCGTTTACACAGAACCAGATATTTGAGATCATACTCAGGGCCCGCATTTTTTGTCAGCAATTTTACCACATGAACTTGAACAGATCACTGACAGATTGGAACTGTGCAGCCAAGTTGCCAAGTAACCTTGTCATAAACCTCCTGTCCAAAGTGTTTTAACATACAGTACTGGTTATTTTTTGATGACACCGGACAAAAAAGTAACCTCGATTTGCAGGCTAGCCACTCAATTTTCTTTACAGTTCAGCTGGTTCTGTGTAAACAAATGCTTACACGTGCAAATTTTGGTTAGGTTAAAAATTTCACTGGTATCATCTAAATGTAGCCTAAGGCAACTCAGCATTATTGAATTATATTATATTTTAAACATAAACAATAGTTGGAGAGAGTATGAGGGATCTGAAAAACATAACAATTTAACCAGAGAAACCAGCCTGGTTAAGACACATTCATCAACAACTTTAATAGATCTTGTGAAATCATCTTCCTTCAGGTACACATTTGATTTTTTTGTCCAGCCAAACCTGGTGTTGTGTTTTTTCTGAAAAGCTTCGACTTTATTGAATAATTGTTGAGCCTTGGGAGTTAAATGGTCATATATGCCTATAATAACCATCAAAATTTACCAAACTGCATGCAGTCTGGATAAATTTCAATACTGCAAAATTTCAGAAAGTGCAAGAAAACTAGCTATCTCAATTAACAATTCTTTTGAACTAGTTATATGTGTTTTGTCTACTATTAATCACCAGTTGATACTTGTTTTGATGTCTCTGTACTGTTCATCAATCTGTAACTTATAAAATTAACTGATATTTACTCTACATAGCTTGTGTCTTCTTGTGAACAGGGAAGCGAAATTATTAAATATTGACAGTTAAATCTCAGCCTTCCTTTATCCCCCTTAACCACATCCTAACACTCCCATTCTTGGGTTATCCTCGGTGTAAGAACCTGTCAAGTTTTTCTTTGTTTTGTCACTATTATGTTCGTTCTATCCATTGTTTTGACTTCATTGTTTTCTTTGTTCTACGTCACTCATGAACTTCACAGGTTTTTACACCGAGGATGAGCCCCATTCTTGGAACCAGCACTTACGAGCAATAACTTGGTCATACACTCTCTCTTCACATGTTATCACAAGATCAAATGTGTCCTCACACTCCTGAAACCGTTCTGGCCTGGTCTTGATGCGCCTGTTTCTATCCAACATGTGCAGGATTCCATTTTGTGTATATCTGATTAAACTGCAGTTAAGGCTCAAATAGAATTTAGCATATGTGCATATAAAACAAATTTTACAATCTAAACAGCTATTGTAACAAAATAAAATAGTTACTGCCATTATGTCAAATGGGCCCGCATAGCTGTTGTGAAAAAGCAGGATGGATTCTAACACAGAAAACCTCATAGATGAAAGTAATTCTCGTTACAAATGACATGTCAAAATTCTCTAATCCAAGTACCATGCATTTCATTAAATATATTTGGAGAATTTTGCTTTTTATCTTCAAACACTTTTGAGATAAGTTTTTCAGTCCTCATTACCAAATGTATCAGGTAAGGTAAGAGAAGTCAGAACCTTGGACTGAAAGAGTTAATTTGTCCACTAAAAACAAATTAAAGAATGAAACTGAAATGCAAGAGTTTTGCAACAAAATAATAAAAATTATGACGATTATGAATAAAAAAATAAGAACAATACCCAAATATATATTATATAAATTAAGTGCCATTGCCACTACAATATTTTTTAGCAGCCACTCAAAAGTACTAATTTTATCTGTTTAAGTTTTATAATTTGCAATTAGCATGATGCTTAAAAACATTTTCAGTAAAAATCTTTTTACATAAAAGCTTTAAAAAGGAGTCCTCACATGAACTGAAACTAGTTAGAAGGCCAGCACAAAGATCTGAACAAAAGAAATGAATCAGTGGAGAAGGATGAGAGTAAGAAACTATAATGAAGTCCACTGTGACATACAGATGTAACTTAGTAAAAAAATGCCTTTGTTTCTTTTAGACTTCTTATGGTTCGGCTGTTTATTGCACTGGCTATATTTAGTTCCAGAGCTTGGGCCAGTCACTGGAAAATTAATCACAGAATGCCACAGGTGTTGAATTTTGTGGTTGGAGTGCTGTACTATCACCTGCTCAAATCAAAAGAGATAATATATAATTCCTGAAACAACAAACTCCATGTTGGTCTTCATGGCAAGGCATTTCAAGACAGAATCACATGATCTTTTTGTATTGTCTTTCCTAGAAATTTGCACCAAACCACTCCAATATTTTTTGTTTAAATACAGTACTTGGACCACATGCAGTCACTTTAAAGTCAATAATTAACCATTTCCACTAGATACATTCTTCAAAACAACAACTGACACAAGTTAGAAATCTAGGTTTTAGTTTATCATCAAACTATTGAAACTACTTTGAACCAGTATTTTACAAAATATTTATGCAAGAGAAAAACAACTTTGTTGTGGATTTGACACTTATCAGTTTCAAAATCAGATCATTTTTTTGAGAAACCTCTCAAATAAACACTTTTTCAATGCAAAACAGTATATGGCAACAATGCTATTAATGACTTGTTCTAAACTGTTTTGGTGAAACATTAGATATTTATTAGCTGAATTAGTGGCACCTTTTCAAATGGGGATCAACATATTTATTTGAGTTTGCTCATTAGAATGGACTCGATGTTACACAGGGTAGTATTTCATGCAACTTGTCATGCAATGCCATTGCGAGATGAGTTGCACAAGCCATTGCAGCTTGTAAGCTGTTGCAGGAGACAATTTTTTGTGCAACATGTCCTGCAGTGTTACTGCAAGATAGCCTGCGGTGCAGACAACGGATATATCAGTTTTTTGTTTCAGTATGTACCGGAGGTTTAGACTGGCTGTGATGCAGGCTATTGTGAGATAAGTTGCATGAGCCATTGCAGCAACACCCCGTGCAACGGCTAAACTCATTGCGAGACAAATTGTAGGCATCATTACCAAAAGTAAAATCTAGTTCTACTTTTCGCAATGATTCAGTTACAGATTTCAAGTTGCAGGAGCCATTGCGCCATTTAGCACCCCTTGCAACTTGTCTCGGAATGGCATTGCAAGACAAGTTGCATTAAAAATAACCTCATGTAACAGCTAAATGTTTTATCTTGTGGCTGTGAATTAACGTTTTTCGGTATTATCAACATATTTTCCTTGCTTTACCAACATTGTTCAGTTAATGTGCTCACTTAGTGGGTGGCTCCCCACCCAAATTGTTTTACTGGAGGCGAAACCAATTGTGGAATTGCACATGGTTTAGGTATCCTGCTGATGAACAGTAACTGTTTTGCAATAC